>JAXGGA010002425.1:0-122828 GCA_038373865.1 Uloborus plumipes | reverse complement strand
GAATGAAACAATACCAAGGTACTAATTGAACACTATTATTTGGTTGAAATGTTCATTTTGGGGAAATTCAGACCTTTTTTGGACCGTCCCTAAAAAGAGACGCTAGGCATTAATGGGTTAAAGTTCCTCCTACAAGCTTTCGACATTTTTATTTAAAATAATAATACTTCTGAAGATTTGGTTTAGTTTGATGCATAAAAACTTGCTATGGAAATTTATTTTTGAAAAGCTTATGTCTTCGTAAGTATAAAATACTATAGAAAAATCCACAGAATATTTGTGCAAAATTAACTACCTCCTGTGTGTGTGTGTGTGTGTGTGTGTGTGTACAAAATGTTATGTAAAACTAGTGATTGCGGTTTGCAGAAAGAAATATATAGCCAAGAAATATATTACTCATTACTGTATGGGTATAACATCTTTTACTTTAGTAGTTAACAAATACTTACTTAAACTAACGTAAAACTGAGTAACACGAAAATGCCTTTTTTAGTAACACACAAAAACATTTGTGTCATAAAATATAAATATATAAGAAAGAGTGAATTTTAAAATCATTTAAAACAAAATACACTGATCTAAACAATTAGGAGAGCAAGACGTTTCTGCAACATCCCGATTTCTGCCTTAATCTCCTTTTTCTAGTCTTTGACGTTATGAACTCTGATTTGCATATAAAGTTTTCTTCTTCCTCTTTCTGGTAGGTTTTATATTATGGATGATTCATTTTATGTTACTTATTGGTATAAATCTTTGCGTAAATTTGTTAAAACCATTTACTCCCCTAACTCTTTTGAGCACTGTAATACATTTAAAATATTCTATTACTATTTGTTTGATGTGAATATTGTTATTTTTAAATTTCAACCTTTAACAATTTCCAAACTACGTATTTAAAAATATTGTCTTATATTTTCTGTAATATAGTTTATGATTCGTTATAACAAAATCTGTTTTCGAAGTGTTGCGACAGAGACTGTAGAAACTGGAGCCGGGATCATTATTTTATTATAAAAACATTTATTAGTACTTGAAAGGACACTTAACACCTAATCTTAATATTTTCGTAACTGTTTTACATTCACCTTTTCAAGGTCTCCTTCATCGAAAGAACGAAAACAGTTCACGCGATTCTTATCTGTTGCCAGATTCATTTTCACAATATCACTACCAAAAGGGTTTGACGTCATAGTTTTTAGGAAGTGGCTTAACTGGAGTTACAACGGAGACTATTCTAGCGACTCCTTATTGGTTATGGAGATTACGTAATTGCGAATCCTCTTCCGACATGCTAAAGACACGAATACAGGTATCCAATGTTAGAAATTTATTACAACTACAGAGTAAAAATGTATTTGGGTGATTCTCTGCAAAGTCTTAGTTTCTGGGCATGCTTTTTTTTTAATATGTTCGTATAATTAGAATAGTAATGTATTGAAATGAATCTATTACTTTGGTTCGAAAGAGGGTCAACTGAAATTCGTCTTTTTTCTGACAAATGACAGGGGAGTAGTCCTCTGCCGTATTTATAGGCTGAGGAATGTCGCCAGGGTTTATTTTCACTTAGTTGTGTATATGCAAAACTATTAAAACATAATTAGTTACGAAACTACCTAAAAATTTAGACACAAATCATGGACATAATAAATAATATGTTTGATAATTAAACTAATTAACATTAATAAAATCACTTTCCAAAGGAGTTTTTGAAACAACCAAGAAGCATACTTTCATCACAAGTGTGGCTCTCAAACTACTACATCGTTCTCTTTCTACATCGTTCACTGCAATTTCGACAAATTCACACTAATTACGTTAAACTGCGTAACAAAAAACATTTGCAAGAATAACAGATTTTTTCTATTGCAGAGTTGAATTTTTGACAGGGGACTGTTTGAAAAAACTCCGGACAGCACTTATATGACAATATTAAGTTTCAGAACTAGACCTTATTTCACAAAATAAATCAAAGTTGCATTATTCTACGTTTAGATATTAATTGCCAAATTTATGTAGTGTTTATAGGTTTTTGAAATATTACCTCTAAGTGTTAGCGTATAAGATAGGGAGAGCCAGGGGACTGTTTTTAGGGCTTAAATAATTTCCAGAAAAAAAATTAAAATTTTACCACGACGAATACTATTGGCCTGTAAAGTATTAATGCTTTGTTTGAATTAAAATAACTTTATTACACTTTACTATTTTCAAAATACCCGATCCGGACAACCAAGTACGAGTTACAGAGAAACTTCCATTTATCATGGTATTAGATGAAAATCATGAAAACATAAAAGGTGTCAGTGTGAAGAGCTGTCATACTTCAATAAACGTACTAATAAAAATAATGTAACACTAATTTCAGAAGAACCGCATATTAAACGACTCCCGGTGTTAGCAAATAACTTAATTAGCCGTTTCTATGTGTTGGAAAGTTTTGCTTTTCTGTCCTTCCACAATCTACAAATATTGCCTTGTATACAATCTACAAGTATCGTCAGTAATAGATGACTCGACAGTCTGAAAGTCAATAGCACTCCGATTCCCGTTTAATCCGAGTTAGTTGAAAAAACGTACATAAAAAAAAAAGAAAAGTTGGCTAATACGAGTATTTTATTTAAATTTCCGATTTTGTAGAACAAAGACAAAATAATTTTCTACGTTACGATTTTTCAAATGCGTTTTAGAATCACAGTTCAGTATTTTTGCATCTTTCATGAATTACTTAAATATGATATACGTAAAATTGCTGTAGACGTTCTGCAAAATTATTTGTCTAGACTCTTTCTTTAAGGGCTACTATATTTACATCAAAAACGAGAACGATGATTCATTCTTAGATGGCATTTTGTAAATAGTGCACGTATTAATAATTGAAGAAACTAAAAACAATCTACATAATATATTACAAAAAAATGCACTCACCTTCTTAGCATTCTATTTCATTCTCAATGAACCGTGGTTTTGATTCTTCAAGTCTCCTGTAGTATAAAGTATTTTTTTTTTCAGTAGACAAGATACTGATTCTGCTTGCTTCTAGTCGCAGTCGAGAGTTCCGAGTATAACCAAATACACTATATTTGACGGCACATTTCGACACGAGATTCTAATCTTCTTAATCACGATTTCACCAAAAAAAAAAAAAAAAAAACACTAATGACACTCACGATTTTCTTGAACTGAACGTTGTAATCTGCTTACTTTCAATCCATTCAGTTGCTCTATGTATCTTGACTTATAAAAATTAGTAAAACAATGAGATAATTAATAAAACAGAAGAAACAAATTAACTTACAATCACGAAAGCATTGTGAAACATTGCCTGTTTCACACATTCGTCCTGCGCATGTGCGATCACTTGCTCAGTGTGCCAGATCATTGAATATGGGGGACTAAAAACTGCAGAATCATGGAAGTAAATTTCCTGAATACCGGAACTGGAGGGTTAACTTTTGTCTGTTGTTGAAGTCGCTCATTTAAGGTTTTGTGAATATTGAGGTGGCAGTTATGACAGTTAAGGGGTCACAGGACCTCAAAACTGACCAAAAGACCAAAAAAAAAAATGTTTATTGCTTATTTGAAAAGTAAAAGTTATTTGAAAAGTTATGAGTGACTTTAGGGCATGCATGCTATGTGTTCCAATGGAACAGCGAAACTTTAAAGTACTTTTTCTCGATGATCAGTTTTTAGCATTTCTATGTTACTAGAAATGCTAAGGATTTTTTTCTATTAAAGATACAACTTTGAAGCAATATTTTTTGCACTCAGGATAACATATTTAACAAAACTGTGCATTGAATAAGCACTTCATAAATTACTAAAATTTGTAGAGCTTTTTAAAGTTTGAAAACAAAATTTTCTAAGAATTTTTTAGATAAAAGGTCACAAAATATTTTCAAATCAATATATAAAAAAATTAATGCACAGATTTATAGAGGTAATTCTTGTGGTCGTTTAGAAAAAATAAATTTTGAAATTAGAGCAAAAACAAAAAAGCCTTAGGGTTTTTAAAAAAGTGAAAATTTCCTATTTTTTTCAAATTTTCAAAAAGAGTGAGCAAAACTTTAAATGTTTGAAAATAAATCATTGATTGTTAGATAAGTGCAGAAACAAATATTTAAAAAAATTACATTTTTCACGTAAATTTAAGAAAATTGTTAGAAAGGTACTGTAACCCCTAAAAAGGATAAACGTTTCTTTTCTGCGTCCTCTGGACTGTCGTGCCAGAACAGTATTCAATAGCATCACAACTGATACAGGGCCATGTCCAGTAAGGATGACAAAACAGTCTCAGTAAGTGCATTTTGCCAATTGTTATTTTTGAGAATTAGATTTTTTCCCCGTTTTTCTTTAACATTAACACTATACCATTCCTTTGGTATTTGCTTTTTTTTTTTTTTTGACGTTTCGAAATTAATTGGTTTTTGCTGTTCTTCGCAGATATACTTACAATTTTAAAAATATCGCTCAGTATCTTAAAACTGTCAATGATGCATCTCACTATATTTGCAGGTTGTTCTAATTTCTTTGTTGTACAAAATAAACTTTTATCCTCGTGCAAAACATGTTTGGTCTTCATACCCTGGTTCCATTAACTTGATATCGTTGAAGATCTCATCTTGTTTTCAACCCGAATACCCCCACAAATATATGAAGTCCCCTAGACATATATTGATTCATCATAAAAATGCTCTAGGGAAAAATAAACCAAATGTTTCATTTTTTACCGTTCACAAATGTATGAATCGAGATATTTCAATATATAGTACTTCGACGGATTCAAATAGTTTGAGAAATTCTATAAAATTATTATCAAAAATATTTTGTGGTATTTTGAAGCAATATCAAAAAAAGCACATTTAAGAAAAAGCGAGAAAAGTTTTATAATTCTCACGTAGATAATTTTCCTAACGCGACGACAAGATCACGTAGTCTAACCACATATTTTTAACGACTCACTTTCATAGTGTCTCCCTCAGATCATACGCGCAGAAAAACCAACGTCCAGATTTTCTTTCTTTTCTTTTTCGAAACATTTAACTTTTTACTGGTAAATGAGGTTAGGGGGGTGTCTTACAGCCCAGAAGAATTTGACTTTTTCATTTAAACGTTTTGTAATGCTTGCATATACATGGCTTTACGGGTATGTATGTGACTTACGGTAGTTGTATTTATGCAAAGCAGTGAGTAAGAAAATGGTTTTAAACTCCATAGCGGAAAAATAACGAAAGGCAAGAGAAGAAAATGCACGTATGAAAAATTTATTTTATAAAGTTTGTGTCGAGGGCTTTTTTTAACGACTTCAAAAAGGAGGCATTTATCAGTCTGTACCGTATGTATGTCTTTTTTATAACTCGTGACGTCTGACAGAGATAATCGATTTTGATAATTCTTTTTTAATGGATAGGGGATGGTCTAACTCAGGAAGTCCCATGCATATGATTGACCATATTTGTTCTTTAGAAAATGATGGGAAAAAAAGTTACATTTTATGTAATTTCACTGTTAAATAATAAAATATAAAACACTTTCCTAAAGAAAGTGATTACCATTACACATTAATACTAATAGTAATCATAATGAGAATTCTGAATGATAACTTTGCTGAAGCAAACAGGAAATTCACTACACTCATCGCTCTGTTACATGGGCGATTCTCTGTAAACTGGTAATTGGCTGTCCGGACTGAGTATTTTAAAACTAATAAAGTGTGATAAAGTAATTATCGCTCTTAATGCAAGTAAAGCATTAATACTTTGTGGCCCAATTGTATTTTGGAGTGATGACACTTTAAATTTTTTTCTAGAAATTATCTAAGCACCAAAAACACAGTCCCCTGTCTGTCCCAATCCCATAGTCTAACTGTTAAAGATAGTAGTTCAAAAACCTATTAACACTACATAAATTTGGCAATTAAAATCTAAAAATAGAATAATGAAGCTGTATTTTTCTTATGAAATAAGGTATAATTACGCATTTCTAAAACTTAAAATTGTCATGTAAATTCTGTCCGGAGTTTTTTCAAACAGTCCCCGGCAACAACTTCAAAGCTGTAATACGAAAAATCTATAATTTTGGAAAATTTTTTTGGCATGAAGTTTAAAGTAATCAGTGTGAATTTGCCGAAATCGCCGAGAACAGTGATGAAACGCTACTTTGCTTAGTTTGAGAGTCACATTTGTGATGAAAGTATGCATCAGGGTCGTTCCGAAAACAGTCCTCTGGGGAAGTGATTTTATGAATGTCAATTACGTTAATTATAAAACATATCAATTATTATGTCCACGATTTATGCCTAAATTGATAGGTAGTCTCGTAACAAATTATGTTCTAATAGTTTTGCAGATATTAAGCAAAGAAGAACAAAAACACAGTTACCTGGCACAGTCCCCTGCCTAGTTATACTAGGCGGGGAACTTACCCCCTATCATGATTTATCAGAAAAACACAAACTTCAATTGGCCCTCTTTCAAACCAAAGTAACAGATTCATTTTCTGAGCAATAGTATTATAATTATACGAACATTTCAAAAAACCGTGCCCAGACAGATTTCGTGTGAAAAATGACGAGTTTACAGATAATCGCCCATATTTTTATTGTTATCTAATGCCAAAAATAGATAACGGGTCAAGTATATTTAATTTTTATCCCGAGAACTTGTATTGTTTATAAATATAAATTAGTTGAGAGGCGGACAATATTTAATGGTTCTGACTAAATTAGCACACAAATTAATCTTAGAGGAGCGAACATTAGTTTTTGGGTCAATCCTTTAAAGTTTTAGACTCGTTAATAGCTTTTTTTAAATTTATTTATTCTATAGAGCATTTATATGAAAAAATAAAGTTTTGTAACAGGGGACGTCATATCAAGTTTTTCCAAGGGGGGTCAAAGGGTGCAAACACAATGTAATTTCTATGGAAAACAACAAAAACCACGCCCACTTATGTGTAAATACATTGATTTCTCAAAGTCGGGGGGGGGGGAATTGACCCTTCCTGCCCCCCTAAATGACGGGCCTATTTCGTAATGATAACATCCCACTATGTCTGGAGTACAGTTGCACAAAAAAGAGTTGAATAAAAATATTTTTGAATAAAAAGAAAAAAATAATCAATTTTAAAAGTCGATTCTTTTTTCCTTTTTTTCAACAAGCTGGAAATTGCTCTAAAAAGTAAAAAAATAATTTTGTTTCTTCAACAGCGATGCGACTTTTAAGAATATAATTTTTGAAGTTGGTGCAGAAACAATAAGAAAAATGCTGTTTAACCACATTTCAATAGCATTTTTTCAGAAAAAATATTCAAAATTATTTTTAAAAAAAATTATTCAGCTACACAAGTATTAAGGCTCTTAATATAACGTATGCAAATGCTATTGAAGAACTTGCATCTATTAAAATTTATATGCAACTGAATAGTAGTTGCGTTGGATTCTATGTATTTTTTCTACACCGACTTCAAAAATTATTTGTATAAATAGTATCAATTGTGTTCAAAAAAAAGTTTTGCTGCACTTTGCGGTTGTTTTCAATTTACCTACTAAAATCTTGTTTTGTAAAAAAAAATAAAATAACTGTGGAATGGTTTTTCAATACAAAGCATTACCTAAAATATTAATACTTCTGACCCTTTGATACGTTTTTAATACACTTCATATAGTAAACAGATAAAATTTGAAAGAAGCAGTAAAATGAAAGAATATTTCTGTCTCTTGCGCAGCCAAAATGTAGTTATTGAGAGGGGGGGTCATAAGAGTCGTTACTGGTGCAGAAATATAGTAGAATTAATAATTTGACGTAAAAATGATGGTTGATGGGGGGAGATTGTTAACTTCACTGTGCTATTCCACTCATAGTGGTCTTTACACAGAAATAAATTAGTTGGGGTACTATAATTTCTATAGACCAAATTCGAAAACCATTCATGATGAGGTGGAAGGGTACCAGTATAATTTTTCAGATTATTAAATTTGGACTAGAAAACGTTTTTATTTCATAGAAATTTATGCAATTTTATACAGCGCATTTATACTCGACTCAAAATAATGTATAAACGCTGATAATTAAAATAAAGAAGTAAGCAATATCACTATTTTTAAACAATTTAATATTTCATTGCAAAATAATTTAGCAGTTCCTTGTATTGACGATTGATATTTTTCTAGTCCGGACAGCAATATGAACAGGGGGCTTGAAGTCCGAACTTTCCGCGCAAGATTAGGACGTCTGGTAAGTCAGCATACAGATATGTTTTTCTGACAATAAGGATAAGGAAACTATGAAACATTAAAACCCCTACCTTTATGAAATCTTGGGCACTGGCCTGTATTTAAGTTTATGTTATCGTTAAAGTGCGAAATCCGTTATTTCATTGAAAAACTAGGTACTTAAAAATAGCTAGAAGTGACAGTCAAAGAATACAAAAGTATTGAATCACACAACTAAATATTCCATAGAATAGCCACTACTTGAACGTTAAAGTATGAACTATGCTACTTGAAATTTCTTTGAATCGATTCTAGCTGCCTTACAGTCAGTTTTGAAATCATTCTTGCTCCTTTGGAATGACTTTTGTCTGTACGCTTTATTCCGCGTTTTATACTCTGGATGATTATTGAAAAATTACAAATTATATCATTTCTTTTCTCTTTTTATTTATTGATCACCTGCAACAGGGTTAAAAATATTTTTCGAGGTATTTTAGCTTTTTATGATCAATTAATTTACAAAATTACCTTGAAATCGTTCGTTTTCCCTTTAAACGGTTTGGTTTATCATTGTATATTTCATAGAATAAAATATCAATTTTTTAATATTATATTATGTATTTTAACCGACTTGTTTAGTTATTTCATGAAATACTTTGTAATTGTATGGAAGAATTAACGGTAACACAGATAAATAATGCAAAGATCATTGGAAATGTTCCGACTTTAATTGGCTACATTTTTTGAAGTAAACCCGAACTAGAAAATTTCGGTTACACACACCAAATTCCCCCCGTTATTAAAAATCATCTCACCAGATACGGGTTAAACGTAAAAATTTAATAGTTATTGTATTTTGTTACTTAGCGAAATATTGCATAATAATTTTAAAACAAATGCTAACAAACAAAAAAGAAATACATATTTTGCAGCATTACAAACACAAAAGGTTTAGAAAAATGAACATTGATTTAGAATAACATATAAAACCAAAAAAATAATTATAACGAACTGAAAACTGTATTTCAATCTTGTTTACAGTCACTCTATGCAAAATGAAACAAATCTTGCTTAAGAAAAAAGTTTTCACAACAAATATGCTTTCTGTGAATTAGTATACACATTTTTCTATTAAAATCAAAAATAAATCATAATGAACTAAAAACTGAATTTCAATATTGTTTACAAGTCACTCTATGCAAAATAAAACAAATCTTGCTTAAAAAAAGTTTTCATAACAAATATACTTTCTGTGGATTAGTGTACAAATTTTCCTGTTAAAATCGGAACAAAATAATGTACAGGACAGAAATCCATTTTTAACATTTAATACATTTACGCAATGACTATTTTCGCATTTCGCCGAAAAATATCTAATCCGGGAAAGGTAAAACTGGAGCGAGGTGAGTTCAAATATTTCTCTTCCAGTAGTATTCGATGCGAAAAGCTTTCGCAATGCACCGGCATTATCTAAATGAGCCCCAGCGTCGTAGCTGTCAAAATTTTGAATCGATTTTCGCCGCGGGGCCTTACTTTATCGGTGTTGCTTCAAAGAATTATGATCGGCGATCAATAAACGAGCCACATTTAGATCGCATATTTGTTAAGAAAGCATTAAAATGTCCGCTCATTTAAGAATTAGTTCTGGGAAAAGTGCCAAGAAAAAACAATTTCCCGCGTCGCCGATTCCTCCATTCCATTTGCGGCCCCACCCTCTCCCATGTTCTAACCTAATCGTTCGACTTAAAAATAAATCCCTTTTCTTGATGAGGTCCCCGGAATAGATCCGAAAGCCAAGATTAGGGCGCCCTTTTTTTCCACCACGCCCAACGTAATGAACATCTTTCTCCCGAATTTCAAAACAGTCCCGCTTTTATTTTGGAGCTGAAATCGGGAACATTTCCATGATGAATGCTGCGCACGTCACGACGATTAGAGGTGAATTTATTTAACCATTCCAGGAAGTGGGGGGGGGGGGGGAAGGACGAATTATATCAAACTGAAATTCATGCGCATCTAAAAATAGCATCCCGCAGTGAGCTATAAAAAGACCGGAACAAGGGCAATGGTAATAAAGTGCAATATGGAGCATTTACATTAGTAATATCTCTCAGGAAACTGTTTTTGGAAGCGTTCACCTATTTTTAATCATCGGTGTGCATAACTCATGTTTATATTAAGCTACCTAGCCTCTTTTTTACAGGAAAACTCTGATTAGTATCTAGGAATTAAACTAGCTGTTCAAAATGTGGCACACGTTATGTATGTATGCCATTTGATGAACTTAAAAAGAAAATAGGCAATTCAAGTGTTTTTCACGAATAGACTTTAAATGGCAGCATTATGTGAAAGTGTGCTACACCATATCTTTGTTCCGGAATGGCAATGAAGTAACTCGAAGCTTTTCAAAAATTCCGTTTCAATTCTTAATGGTATCTCAAAGTCTTAAACGCTGTACGGTGGAACAATCACTAAAATGTATTTCAACATTAGGTAAATAAAGTGTAGTTTAAAGGAACGGAGACGTAATGGTTAAGGATTGAACATTGTTTAATATTAATAGTGTTTAATTCCGAGTCTAAAAATAAAGAATATGTGCTCTACATACAGTGTTAACATTATTTTCAGTTGCTTAATTCATCTTCAGTTAGAATTTCCAATAGAAGTTTCTTCTTTTTAGTCATCTGTAGAACTTCAGTTTTAGCAGTTCCTTCATTATTCTTTTGGTATAGCGATATACCTGAAAACCAATACGAAACATTAAAGTAAATTTGGCGATAGAAAATGCAGAAGGCAGTACACAAAAGCCATCTGTTACACTAGGTAGTGTGATGTAAACTAGGGAGACTTGACCGAAGTTTTGGTTTTTCATTTTTCAACTTTTGTGTGTAATAGTTAGAGCTCAATAAAAATAAACATAGATAATATGTTATTTTGTACACTATTGTGATTCAAAATTACTGCATAAATCAAAGTAGAAATGGTTCAAAAAAAGTGTAAACCTTAAGTCTGCATTTGGGTCAAGTGTCCTTAGGTATAGGGAGACTTGACCCAATGCATAGGGAGACATCACATTATGAACATAAGAATATTCATAAATACTGAAATCAAAACCTCAGGTTTGATGGTGTTTTTAGTTTTAAGAAGTGATATTTGAAGTGGCTTAACACGTTAGATTGAGTGTTACATGAATTTTTATTACTGAATCCAATTCGACATCAGCACAAAAGCAGAAGTCGAATTCAAAACTTATGACTGTCATTTTGTATGGTAATGTCGCTAAGATGGATAAAAGTTTCAATTTGCGCCAAATCTCATTCAGACACAGTAATAACATCAAGTCATTTGAATATGCTGCCTTCTAATCTTCTAGAAAATTTCAGTCAAAAGTTCAAAAATTAGTTTATTTTGCTGAGCCAAGAAAATGCCTCGCCCTCTTTTTCTCACAAAACTTGAGTTATCCAGTCTCCAACTCGCACTTTCTGGCAATAAAGCTCTTCCACTTGAGTATTTTGACTTGACTGAGGACTAAATGTCATCTCATATTGTGACTCTGAAGTTTCTGATTTTATAGTTGGTACAAACCTAACCTGGCAGTATTGAGAAGGCTACTCAGGTTCTAATTACAGTACATATAGTAATTACTTAAATAAAATTCGATCATTTGACCTAAACCATACATAAAACATTACACTAAAAATTCTCAATTTGAACAAAAATATCAAGATATTGTTTGGGTCAAGTTTCCCTAGTTAATTTGGATCAAAACTCCCTAGATAGCTTTCCTTTGTTTATCCTAATTCTTTAAAAATTTGCAATAAAATGATGTACAACTGCTGTATATCATTATATAGCTGAAAAACTGAGTAACACATATAAACGTCGAAAAGTTACTTGTCTTAAAATTTAAAGTTAAAAAGTTTAAAAAATCCATAATATTAATACTTTTATGGAACAGTATCATTAAATTACTGTTGGTGGGATTGGTCCACCAAAAATATGACTAAAATTTTCCCTAAATATTAAATTTTATGGAAAAAAATCTCCATCAGGGGTCAAGTTTCCCCTACCTGTCTGTAAAGCATCCTACCTTTTATAGCTATGCGTATGTAACAAAGTCACCCCATTAGACGTTAATGGGGAAATAGTGAAAATTTTAACAATATGTGAAAAAGAAATACCTGAAGAAGTCTGAAAGAGTAATCTTTAGGGAAACGCCGATTAATCGGCGGAAATTGGAAATCGGTTATTTAACACAAACATATTTCACATGGGCAAATGACTACAAAACATTGTATTTACCATTGTATGACCTCGTGACCGTAACTCATACATGATAAAAGTACAGATAACACTTTTCTGCTTAACATGGCAGTATGCTCTCTTCATGGAAAAGATGGACCAAAAACAAACAATTAGGTTGCCCTAAAAATAAAATTTTAATCGTTACGGACTCAACATTAAATTTTACTTCGGGTCATTCCATATAAAATCAACAAATGGGCCGTGCCGCACCATTTTTGATTTTGATCATACTTGGTAGGAAATATGCACCAATATTCTGTACCTCCAAACTGTTTTATTTTTTTCTCGAAAAAATTTTATTCTCGAGATATAGCCATTTTTTTGTTCCGCCGATGAGTAAAATTCGGCATTTTTGATCTTTTTTCTAACAGCTCTGGTAAATTTACTTAAAGTGGTAGAAAGATCAAACATGGCTTATTTTGAAGCTAAAAGAATGAACTTTTATTTGTGCATAAAAAGAAATGGTTTGGGTTAAGCCTAAATATAAAGTTTCCCATGTCAATTCGCGGCTCAAAAAGTGCCGTTTTCGTCATGTCAAGCATGAAAAAATATATGAAGAACTGACAGTGGGGTTCTAATTTTTTTTCTCTTGCACCCAATTATAGATACTAGAAGCACAGAAAAGAATTAGATGATACCAGTAGTCTTTCATTATGAAAAAATTGCTTAAACTTGAGAAAAAATGAAAATTGGCCTTTTTCACTCCCCAAAAACGGCCTGTGGAACAGGTAGTAAAATTTACAAATGCATGGAGTAAACAGGTGTTACATTTCCCTTTAAAAAGAAACAAAAACTGTCTTGTTATTCCAAGGCATTAAAGAGATATAAGCTTTCAAACTTTGAAAAAAATGAAAAATACCCCTTTTTACTCCCCAGAAACGGCCTGTGGAACAGGTAGTAAGAATTTGAAAATGTATGGAGCAAAAAGGCATTACATTGAACTTTAAAAGGAAATAAAAACTGTCTTGTTATTCGAAGGCATTAAAGAGATATAAGCCTTCTAAGTTAGATGATTATTATGAAAAAATACATTAAACTTGAGAAAAAATGAAAAATTGCCCTTTTCACTCCCTAATAATAGCCTGTGGAACACTTACGGCCATATTCACCATCACGGATTATCTGCGGGAGAATCCGCGGATAGGAGAATCGCGCGATCCAAGATAATCCGCCATTCTTATTCACCAACCGAGAATAAATGAATCGCAGGATTATTTAGTCACAGATGTAACGTCTTCTCCTATTGGTTGCTTCGGATCACATGACAATGTTTATAATCCGCCGATTGCACTGCGTGGAAATACATCCATTTCAAAATCATTGATGATGGGAGTGATTGCCCTGTTCCTCGTGGTTTGGCTTTGCACGTTGGAAACCAGACATTTATGATTTCTCGAACAGTTCCTTTGTTGAAATGGTACCTGTTCGGAGATTGAAAAAAATCAATTTGTATTCAAAAATGAAATAGAATGTGTTCATTTTAAATATAAATCAAAATGTTTTAATCTAAATTATATTGTTTTGAGCTGCATGAAAAAAAACCCTATCAAAATCAATTTCAAAAGGACTATTTTTCTACTTTAAATTAAAAAAATTTAAAAAGTTAATTTATAGTAGTAATACTGTCATAGCTATTATACAGTGTGCTTTTTTTTGAGTTAATGATATTACAACTTCCTTTTTATTATTCAGTAACACTATTCATCAGAAGGTAACAATAACAACAAGTTTATAAACTGTTATGTTGCATAGCCACATCAATAATGCAAAATAAATAATATAGCAGTGCTTAACTGTTAATAACTTAGTGCCAATAGACAGTATTGCGATCTTTGTGCACTCTAATGCACTTATTTTATTCATAAATATAATTTTAAATAATAAATTTCAGTTAAGTGTTGAGTTCTAATTAAAATGATGAATGACCGAATTCTATACCTTTGCCTAACATCCACTTCATCCAGAGTTTCCAAATGATTTTCTCTTTGGTCTGGGATGAACCTTGCCCTCCTTTCAACAATTTCAAGATCCTGGAGGTCCTGCAAATCTTCTAGATCATCAGCAGAAAGATAATTATGGATAATGTTATTAATTAATACGGTTCGCTATCATATCCGCCGTGATGTATACAAGAGAAATAAGAACTAAGGCAGGAATTCAAGTGAAACACGGACGATCGCAACTCACCAATGCAATTGCAAATTCCCAAATTTGGATTCAAGTGAAACGTTACAATCGCTAATAGATGCTATTCTATCGTAATTCGACTTCCAGCGATTGCAATTGCGATCACCTCGAAGCGATTGCAATGGTGTTTCACTTGAATTCTGCCCTAAGTTCTTAAACAGCACGTTAAACAGGTGGTCAAGAGTATAATCAAAGATACTCCATAGAGTCTTTGGTATAATCGCGGAATTAATCCTCCAAAATCGGTGGATAGGTTTAGAGGCTACAATCGGGTGATTATATTCCCGAATTATCTTCCGATTGCGTTGGTGAATAGCGCTGTCGGCCGAATCGGGGGATAATCTTCAACCGTGGCAACATCGGTGGATTATCCGCGATTGTGAATACGGCCGTTAGTAAAAATTTGCAAATGCATGGAGGAGGAAGGTGCTACATTGCCATTTAAATCGAAATAAAAACTGTTTTGTTATTCCCAGGCATCAAAGAGATAAGGCCCTCTGAAAATTGAAAATTCATCAAGATTTTTTAGCATAAGTTAAAGAAATTATTTTCACCTGTATTATTTTTTCAAAAATTATACACACAATCAATTATATTCTGTTAATTTTTGTACCTTTATAAAATTCTGTATTTTATACCTTGCATTTACGTCAAATTCAAGGTAAAATTAAAAGTCAAGAATTCTGAAGATGATAAATATATGTTAAAAATTAAAGTAACTATTTTTTGTGATTTTCATATTGGTTGTGACCAAAAAACATCATTACAAACAAATAAAATGTATCAAACACTATGAGTGTTGAGTTATTGGGAAAAATCTGCTGTGTAATGTTTTTTGCACTGCAAGGGGGGGGGGGTAATGAATGATCATTAAACTGACACACATTTTTAAAAAATAAGATTTTGATTTGTGGTGTTTGAAAAAAGCTAAAGAGTCCACTTTAGTTGAAAATTATTTTCCATGAAAAGCAAAAACTTGCACCAATTTTCCAAGTCTTACTCTAACTCATTCTCCCACAATTCAAATTACTTACTTTTACTTTCTTTTTTTAACCGACTTCAAAAAAGGAGGAGGTTCTCAATTCAAAACGTATGTTTTTTTTTTGTCTGTTTGTTCGCACATAACGTCTGATCTACTGAACCGATTTGGACAATTTTTTAAAAATCGATAGGAGATGGTTAACTTAGGTACCATGTATTCATATGACGATATTTGTTCACTAGAAAAAAAGTTATGATCGAAAAACTAAAATTTCATGTTATTTAAAAACAATATGTGCTATCGTAAATCCTTACTTCAATGAGCGACCCGATGGTCAAGTGGTTAAAAACGTCGGGTTGAAGTTCCTGATGGAATAAGATCGAGTCCAGGTCTGCAAGTTTTTTGAACAGCTGCATGGTTTTTTAACTATATTTTGATTATTTTAAGTGCATTTGCACTAAAAAGAATGAAATAAAATATTTTTGGAAAAAAAAAATAGAACCGACTTCAGTTGGAAATTGCTCTAAAAAGTAAAAAATATTTTTTTTCTTTGAACACCATCGAAACTACTTTTAAACATAAGTTTTGAAGTCGGCGCAAAAACAATGTATAGAATGCAACTACAATTCAACTATAAATATAAATTTTAATGGATTCATTTCATTGAATACCACACATTCGTGTAATGGTACAAATATTCTGCTTTTAATTTTCAATGGTTTCTTTAAAAAAATGTTGGCAAAATATGGTTAAATATCATTTTACCTATCGTTTTTGCGCCGACTTCAAAACTTATGTTTAAAAGTAGTTTAGATGGTGTTCAAAGAAAAAAATGGTTTTTTACTTTTTAGAGCAATTTCCAACTGAAGTCGGTTCTATTTTTTTTTCCAAAAATTTTTTTTATTTTTTTTATTTTTTTAAAGTAGCGAAGTAGGGACTACATTTCAAAAGTAGTTTGTTGTTGCTACATTTTTTAAAAAGTAGTTGTAGCTGTAGTTAACTACATTTTTTAAAAAGTAGTTGTAGCTGTAGTTAACTACATTTTTAGCAAAGTAGTTGTAGTTGTAGTTCGCTACAAATAAAATGCAGTTTTTTCAACCACTGGTTCGGATCATATTCCAAAACCATTGGCTTTGAGCCATGATATCAACCCATAAATGAATTGTCGGCATTCTGGTGGTTGTGTCATTATACATGATATTATTTCCAAGCATTGCCCAAGTCATCTGGTGCAAAGTGCATATATAATATCTATTTTATTTTATGGTTAAAAAAACTTACTTAAATTCCCGATTGATTTTGAAAGGAAAATAATCCACTAAAATTGTGGGTGTTTCAACATTGGCACAATCATATATTAGTCCCCTCCTCCTTCCTAAAGTGTTCGAATTTTTTTGGAGGGGAGGGAGAAGAACACTCGCCCTACAGCCAGGTTTTCTAAAGCTTTTAAGCAAAGAGTCAAGCTTAGTAAGCATTAGTTAATTAATGTTTGAATTCATTCATATAAATTACGTGTAAAGTCCGTTGTTGTCAGATTTTTTAATAATTTTATATTGTAGTTCGTATGAGATGCGTTGTAGTGAAAAGAAACCCTTTAAAACATCAAACTGAAAACAAAATTTGCAAGTTTTTCAGGTAAAATCCCAAGTATAACATACAAGTACAGTAAATGCATAAAGTTTTCTTTTTATACCTGTCTCATTTTAATTTTGTAATTAAAGGCAAATTATGCAGAATCATATTTAAAAATAAGTGCAGTTTAAGGATTGTAAAATCCAGGTTTTAATGAGAATTAACAAATGACTACAAAATTAAAATAAGTTGAATTCATGAGATAGAAAATGTCATCTTTGTATACAAAAATGTGTGTATGTAGCTTTAAAACAATAAGCTCAGCACCAAAGTTTGCACGTTTTGGTGTCGGATGTAACAGTTAATGAGCCCCATGGAAATTATTTTACAAATTAAAATGAATTTCATTTTTTCCCCTGTTTTCAACATTACTTGCTATGCATTTGTAGTTAGTTTTTCATCCGAATCCCGAATTTTAGTATATATTTTTGGGGAAAAAGTTTTTCTGAGAAATGCAAAATATGGTTTGAAACTCCTGAAGATCTTGACCTTCACCTGTAACTTATTTAAAACTAAAGTTATCGAATTTTTGAAAAATATTTCAAAAAAAAACTCTTCACCTTAAAAATGGTACCTTGTTTGTTATAAAATATTAAATTGATCATTCTGGTTCACATTATAGTGGAATTGTTCTATAACTATCTTAAAGATTCCGAATATTATTTCAAGCATCATCTATACCCAATTTTTCGACAACTATTGATAGGTAGAGCAATTTCTTTTCATGCTGATTTCTGGTCTAACACAAATAGTTTTGATTTATTTGACATTTCTATATAAAACCATCAACTCTGATGAATAGAAAAAAAACTACCACTATATGATATGATTACAGATACTAAATTTATCCATTTTTAGCTCATTTCTGAAACAACGCATTGCAAATTCAATCAATAAATTCAATTACTATTCAAGTTCAGGTCTTCTTTTTTCAAGACTTGCATAGTTTTTATAAAAAGCGATTTGCCTTGTTACCTTGGTTACCGTAGTCAATCGGTCGAAGTTTTATCGAAGGACTCAATAATAAGTTGGTGTAGCCTAGATATGTAAAAAAATAGAAAAATCTGTTTTCATGAATATGATTTTCATGAATTTTGTAACAATTCTTACTCATGACTGAACTTCTTAAAAAAAAACTCCCTGCAGTACTATTTAAAGCTAGTTATTCTTTCATAGATTGTTTAAGCTATTACATTAACCAAATTTATACAGTTTTGTCTGAAAGTAGACTATTTTTAATTCAAAAACCTTTTAAAAACTATTTTTAGAAGTTTCATTATAGCAAAACCTTTTTGAGATAAAAATAGCTTAATATTTTTTTTTAAATATGGTATCATTTCCATTAGATTATAATTGTATGGAACACGTAAGAATTGTTTAGTTTTCATAAACAGCCAACAATACGAGTTTTAATGAAGCAAAGCCTCAGAATGGGTAGAGGAATACAGGTTTTAGATGTGAGTCATCCTTATTTATTTCCGAATTTAGGTTATTCATTTTTCCCAAATTGTTTAGTAAGCTGATGTATAAACGAACGAGCTTGAATGATAGCCATGTACAGTCAAAAGACTTTACTTGGGAGAGTCCCTTAAGATGGGACAACTTAACCCTTTGTACCCGACGGGACTCAGAAGTCCTCTGTAAAAGACATAATGTACGCCGTATGAAGCTTTAGTTGTATATTTCAACCTATAAGAGGTACGAAAGTACTGTTTCTCAGCACTACACTCCGTTTATGCATTCTATGTTTATAATTCGCTTCTGATAAGCTAAATGTCGACTTTGTAAATGTCCATTTCTTATTTCTTTTAAACAGGGAAGATACTGAGTTGAATCACTTTTGTAGAAGTATAAAGATTGTTTTAGTAACTTAAATTCGTGACAATATCGCTTCCTTTTTATAATGAACTCCACAAGAATAAACAACCACCCATAAGGGCAGAACTCGTCGTATCAGAGGCATGCAGTAATATCTATCGTTTATGATAGCATTTTAAAAACTTCTCTATAGAGAATAGGAACTTAAGTGCCACTCTTTTGTGCTTTGAAAAGTTCCCCAACGTTATTTTTACATATGACTGCTGTTTCATTCGCAATATTTTTAAAGAACACACTTGTAAGTAATCAAATTTAAAAAAAAATACTGATTGTTAGCTCTTGATAGTTACTGGAGTTGAAATCTTAATGCTTTTAAAAGCATTATACTTTGAAAATTTAAAGTCGGTGCTCAAAGGAATGTTTCTTTACTTAAAATATATTTATATTTTATAACTCGATTAACAAATCTTAGGGGTAAGTTGAACAGTTACTGTTTATAAAATGCTTTTCTTGTTGTATCTTATACCATGATATACATTAAATGCACCTACGAATTTCTTAAAAACATCAAAGTGCATTTGGCGCTTTCATTTCAAGTTGAAGAAAATTCTTTTAAGTGGAGATTCTTGGTAA
Organism: Uloborus plumipes; assembly: GCA_038373865.1. Classification (NCBI taxonomy): domain Eukaryota; kingdom Metazoa; phylum Arthropoda; class Arachnida; order Araneae; family Uloboridae; genus Uloborus; species Uloborus plumipes. The sequence goes on along the minus strand of JAXGGA010002425.1, from coordinate 103,065 downwards.
ATATTTCTGAACATACAGTGAATAGGACAATAAATGACAATGAAAAAAAGAGAAATGTGAACAGAAATCTGAGTAGTTCCTTTATTTGGCAGATCACGTATGAAAAAAGTCTTCTTCTTTCGCTGTTTGCTGCTGCTTTAGAATATCGATACAATGATTGTGATATGACAAAACAGTGCAATTTTGCGGACGATGTAAAAGTGTGTTTTGAAATTTATTTTTACCAAACAAGTGTCAAAACTATCACACTTAGAATTTAAAGTATAAAGTTTTTTGAGACGGTTAGGGTAGGCTTTCCTGCTATAACCTATTATAACCAAAAAAATCAGGAAATTGATTTATAGCGTGTCTAATTATTTACTAAATGCTGAAAGAAACTAGACTTTTCTGTTTCATTCATAGTTTTAGCATTAAGTCTAAAGATAACAATGGGCAGGCAAAGTGTACAAACACTTTTACTCTATTACACGTTTTATGTTACAAAATAAAGCTTTCATTCTTGTAGCTAATATTCTGCTATATCATAAAAATACAATAGTGACTTTACAAACTTAATACAAGAAAGAATGAGACGTATTCAGCAACTTATTTCCCGCTGTTAAAACCAACGAGTTTGAAATGAGATTTCAGATACCGAAAGGCATTAATTAAATAATTTGATTTTTAAAGCTTGTACACAGCAAAAAATAAACTGTTTTTACAGTATTTACAGTTGTCTAGTCATAAAGCATTTTAAATCTATATATATTTAATTGTTTTCGAGAGAATATGGTGAACACGGGAAAGGAGGGAATCCTTCCTAGTAAAATTTTGCTAGTCGCAAATGCATAATAAAGAGGGAAAATTGAAAATTCTTATACTTAAATTAATTACAAGTATTTTAATTGTTAACAAATAGAAACTGGCAATAGATAAACGTTTTAAATCGTTAAGTTTTCTTTCCTCGTCAGCCAACAATGACACCGAGTTCAAATTGCGTAAACTTAAGGGTTAGCTGCATTTGGTTAAAAACGTTACAATTTAATTTCTAAACATGGAAGCTCCAAACACATTTTATCAGAAGCAGAAACAATTTCCTTTTTTTTGGTGCTATTGTTTTAAATTTTCAAGTATGTTTTCACTTCAAAAATCACGAAAAACGTTTGAAAGGTTTTTGATTAACATCTTCCTTGGTTTTTGTCATCCAAAGACGTGACCAAGCTAAGAACATTCTACCAATTCTCCTTCCAAAAAAAAAAAAAAAAGTTCATTCGTTTAGGCGCTAGAGTGCCTCAGACAGATACACAAACACGTCAAACTTGCGTCGGGCGTTAAAAAGGGTTGCAAGGTGCCTCTTGAATTACAGTAAAAAACTAAAATTTCTAGTTTTACAGTTTATTACTGTGCATTTTGAAGTTTTAAATTGGAACCTCGGCTGCCAGTATTATACTGTAAAAACAACAGTTCTTTTTTTGCAGTGTAGTTAATGATTTAAATAGGAAATGTAGCCTTTTTACCTGCGGATTTGTCCGGACATGTTTCCCAGCACAAAACAAATTGAGCTGATCTTACGTGTCGTCAGATATCAACGTCATGGCAACTAGATCTTGGTCGCGATGAACTCCAAAGCGAAGAGATTGCAATTAAAGAACAGATCAATCTTCGCTGACGTTATCAAGTCGAGACGAGAGCAGCTTTAATAAATCTATTGTTTGCCTGTCATACAAAGCAGAATGCCTGTTCATTAGACTTGGGGTAATTAAGCTTACCAAGCTGAGATGAAGGGTTCAAGAAAACCCACGGAAAAAATTGCATTGTAATATCTAACTTGCCTAAAACCAATTATATAAAGCAAGTAGTTAAGCATTTTTACTGTGTTTGAAAGACATTTTAAGTAGTTACATAGTAGTTTAAGTAGTTATTGTAATATCTAACTTGCCCAAAGCCAATTATATAAAGCAAGTAGTTAGGCATTTTACTGTGTTTGGAAGACATTTTAAGTTAGTTACATTCTGCAGTCGAGAGCTTAAAAAATCTGTAGTAAATCGAAAATCCCATGTATCGTCATATTTTTTTAACAGTTTATGTGTCATAACAGAAAAAAAAACTCTACTCTACGGTTTAAAATATTGAAGCAGTACGCTTTTTTAAACGCGTGACATTTCAATTAAATATTTTTGCTTATATTTGAACATTTACTTGAAACAAACATACATGTTCTTTTAATTTTCAAAATTAATCGAAAAATACTAATAAATATCGCTCTTTCTCTACATGATGGGAAGGATATATTTAGTGTTTAGCTTGAAAGCGTGACATTTCTGTCAGAAATATTGTAAGGTTCAATTTCCCAGAAACCTAGTTATTTTAAGGTAAAAAAAAATTATTTTAAATATAAAGTGGATACATTATAAGTGGTATAAATTTTTAAGACGTGATAAGTTGAACGAAGAAAATAGCACAAACCAAAAATAGGAGTCATGGTTTTACCCTTAACCCTTAATACCCTTAAATAAGAAAATACATTATATATGGAAGACTGGGGCATAGCGGAGCAACCAGAGCCGTCATTTCAACTTTTTCCAGGGAGAACACACACACACACATACACACACAGGAGGTAAATGTAATAGGTTTGGGCAGATTTCATATTGTGCTGAAAGTAAAAATTTTCCATCTTGAAGGTTCTTTTAAATTATGTCATGACTGAACTGTTGATTTTAAGTACTGACTAGTTGTTTTTAAATTGTAACATCTGGCTGTTCTTAATTTCTCAAAAATGAATCACATATTTATAATACATTAGCTGACCCGGCGAACTCTGTTCCGCCTTAAAGGCAATAAATAAGAAAAATTTTGAATTTATTAAGTTTTTTATTATTAGAAAATACAAAAAAAAAATTAAGTACCTACATTAATCATTCATTATTGTTTCTGTATTTTAGTACATAGGTTGCTCGTCACTAAAGTACCTTGTGATGCACAACATTTTTTTATTATCAGGCGTAAAAAGAAACAACGCAGATGGTATTCCGACCCGTAAACACGCCACATATAATTGCCCGTGGGAAAAACAGTGATACTCTAGATTCAAACCACAAACTTTTAAGGACTGGCCTTGTGATTTGTAAAAGGTCATGACAAATGCAAGACGGATCGGAAATTGAAGTCTTTTAAATTCAAACGGCATATCGGTTGGGATCATCGGGATCCTAGGAATGAGCAATCGTTTCTGACAGCTTATCACATATAAATTTCAAGGGAAGTAACGCGTTTGTTCATAATTTATTTCACGAAAAAGTCAAATAACACTCAACGTACCGCTAACTTACAACCTGTTTACTGCGTTCCGGAACCTGCCAGAACGTGTGCTTTATGTCGCTCAGCAATGGAGGTGTCAAAAAAAGCTTAGTAAAAAGGCTTAGTCAATAAGACAGTTTTTCTATTTATGTAACTGACACACATAAATTATAGCCTATGTCCGTCTCCTGGCTCTAAGCTACCTACCCATCAATTTTTAGCCATATCGGTATAGCTGTTCTTGAGTTATAAGTAGTGTAACTAACACGACTTTCTTTTATATATATAGATTTTTTAAAATTTTTCTAATTCAAAAATCGAAAATCGGGCTTCGAGGTCTGGTGGCCAGCCCCTTTGTGCTTCCGTGTAAAAAATTCCAGGTCCCTGCGTGCGATAGATTTGGCTGGAGAGCTCGGTCAGACAAATGGACAGACAGGCAGACAGACAGACAGACACATTACACTTGCTTTTATTATTATAGATTAAACAATTACGACAGTAACACTATTAAACCATATCAATCTGTTAATGCTATAGCGTGAACAATATTTTTTGTTAGTCCATCTTTAGCTAACAAACAAACTGGATGGTTTACCCACTCGAGAACATGCCACGTATAATTGTCCGTCCGTGTGAAAAACATGGTGTTCTCAAATCTAAGCCACAAACAGACATCGTTTGACCTTGGGATTTGTTGATAGTCATTGCAAATGCCAATCTAATCGGAAACTGAATACGTTTGAATTGAATTGGCACATCTGTAAGTATAATAGGAATCCGTGGTATGAGTATATTTTCACCTCTAAACTTGCCATTTAAAATCCTGGCTTCGATCACGTTTTTCATTAATTTTTGAATGACTAATCGCGTATCGTTGCACAGCCGGGGCGGGTTCAAATTACGAAGCAAGATAATTGGAGATCCAACCTTTATTTTTTAAAAATTTGTGTCACTTTAATGGTCGTTCATACCCCCCCCCCCCTCTCGCAGTGAAAAAAAAACATTACACAGCAGATTTTGCCTAATAACTCAACACTCATGGTGTTTGATACGTTTTATTTGTTTGTAATGATGTTTTTTGGTCACAACCAATATGAAAACCACAAAAACTTTAATTTTAACCTATATTTATCTTGTTCAGAATTTTTGACTTTTAATTTTACCTTGAATTTGACGTAAATGCAAGGTATAAAATACAGAATTTTATAAAGGTACAAAAATTAACATAATATAATTGATAGTGTATATAATTTTTGAAAAAATAATATAAGTGCCGCAAATCAAAAACCATTTATTGCCACAATCGATTCAAAGCCCCCAAAAATGGCGCAAACGTCCATAAGAAAATTCTACAGCATCGAAGGACCCCATTGCCAATTTTAACAAAGATCCGACCAAAACTGTCATTTTGTACTATAAAAAAATATGGGGTAGATCCCCATGAGGGGATGTACCTGCATAAGGACATTACAATCATTAAAATCATTCAAAAAAAAAAAAAAAACATGCAGCTGTTCGAAAGAATCCTTGCGGGCCTGGATTCGATCTCATTCCATCAGGAACTTCAACCTGACGCGCAGAACCACTTGACCATCGGGTCGCTCGTTGAAGTAAGGATTTACGATAACACATATTGTATTGGCGAGCAGCGATCTCGAGAAGAAGTTTTATAAATATTTTTTTTTAATTTTTCTAATTCAAAAATCGAAAATCGGGCTTCGAGGTCTGGTGGCCAGCCCCTTTGTGCTTCCGTGTAAAAAATTCCAGGTCCCTGCGCGCGATAGATTTGGCTGGAGAGCTCGGTCAGACAAATGGACAGACAGGCAGACAGACAGACAGACAGACAGACACATTACACTTGCTTTTATTATTATAGATATATAGTTTTAATATTGTTATTTGGCGTATAGGTGGACCACTACTGGAAGAGCATAAAATTGCAAATTAGACGTAATAGCTTATTTATACTAGTTAAATTGCTACAATCAAGTGTAATATAAGATATAAAAGTAAACTATTATTTAAAAAATATTTAAGATCTTAAATATCTAAAAATTACTTTTGAAAATTAAAAAAAAAGAAAATACTTTTTTTGAAATAATAAATGTTTAAACATTAAATAAATGTCTATTAAAGCTGGTAACTATGTACTTGTAATGCTTAGGGCATAATTTATTGCTAGTATGCAGGAATAATCTTCAAAGTACTGATCAGGCTTATGTTATTTATGCGATAGAAGTCATCAGGAAATCGATTTTTCCTTGCAGACACCATAGAGGAATCCATTAGTAATATAAAAGATATTACCATGACCCTGCCCGACCGAAATATGTGTGCTGGAAAATTCATTGTAAATCTTACAAGTAAGACATTTAATATTAATTAATTTAACATTAATTGACTTTTGCTGATTTAGATATTTTGAATTTATTATTATTATTTTTTTTTTTTTCAAATCATGAAAATGTTTTCATTACTTCCTTTACATTAAAATATCAGAAGAAAGTGCAAGAAAACAACAAAATAGTAATTTATATTAGTTATTTATAAGTAAGAAAGATACGGTTTACTGTAACATGGAGACGGAGCACAGCTGAACATTTTGTAAGTGCTCGCAATTTATTTTCTTATTCATAACCATTTCGAAATATTGTTGTAAAAAATAAACCATTAAATACATGAAACAGATGAATCCAGTCTCCCCTGTTGTATTAAATAGTTTGGGTACATAGGACCTTAAATTGTGCAGGGTTATGTTTAGTTAAAACATTTGAGCAATGTTGCTTTATTCAATTTCATAGTTGTGATATTTTTACGCATATGTTTGCGCTTTATTCCAAGAACTTTGAGCTTTGCCCTTTAATTGCCATGCATTTCATTATAAGGCAATAATATACATTATAATAAAAAGTGTAACAGAGTGAGAAATCGCAAAACTCGCTCAACAGACTATTGAAAAACCGATATAAAGTTTAACCTTGACTATAGCTTAATTGCGATGTGTTTGTACGATGACCTGTAAAATGTGCATCTTTAAATGCCTGCTCATTAGATAATGCAAATTATGTGGTCACAAGAACACCAGATTAGAGCGATAACCCTTAAGGTCTTATATTCCTTACAAGTGAGAGCATATTTCGTCTGAGTGACAGTTCTCAACACATATGCATCGGGAGAGAACTAAGAACACGAAATACCCCTTCCAATATTATCGCTAGGGACTGATTTAGAAAGCTGGAGCTTTCGTTTGAGGCATCATATCATATCATCATGTAGTTGCTGTTGAGAAGTTGTTGGAAAGTGAATGTTTTGAGAGCAATAATTGATCAAGAATGTCTCTGAATCTAAATCATTACATATGTACAGGGTTTTTCGGGGAGACGCTTGACAATGCGTAATTTACTGGTTTTAACGTTTCTTTAGCTGCGATTGGCGTTCAAGAGGAATGGTCTGTTGTGCCTCAGCAGCCCATTTACAACATCATATTCAGTGTGGGGACATGATGAAAAAACTGCACAGCAGTCAAGGAAAATTGTAACCCGCTATAAATTCTATTTTTTCCCTTGCTAAAAATCTGTGTCACAATGTTCCTACTATCAATCGCTCGTTGCTTTATGCTACTTTTTAAGTTAAGTTTATTGCATACTAGCTACTTGGCCCGGCTCTGCACGGGATCTATCTTGAGAAAAAATGTCATGTCAAGTGACGCGTGTGTCTAAAAGTCCCGATTAAATGAAAGTCAATAGTTTGCTAGAACGCAGTGCGAAAAATTAATCAATCACCAAAAAAAATTTTTTATACGTCCGTTGCAGGAAAAGCCTAAAGCAAAAGCAAGAATTTTATTTGTATATGTTTAAGAAAAAAATGGCAGCACCTTTTTCTCATTAATAAATTATTTCACCCCATTTAATTTCTTTCACGCTTGTGCTGACGATTTTTATAAATCCAATTTAAAATGGATATTTCCAAATTTAAAAATGCCCATATCTTTTTTCTGGGTGAATTTAGCGCTTAGGAGTTTTCGAAACTTTCGGAGGGAAACTTTCCTAAAAGGTATTTTTTGCGTTATTTCGAATGAGACCAAGATCGGGAAGATCCGATAAGTATTTCGCTAGATAGAGCCATTTTGAAGTCTTTTATTTGAAATTCGAACGGATCGGTACTTTTTTCCTTCTCAAAAACCACCCTATGATCCTTCCCGGGTGCCCAAGTTCCCCTGCCAAATTTCGTCCAGATCCGACGTAAACTGTGGATTTGTATAAGGTACACACACACACACACACACACATATATATTCTTTGTTTTATTAATATGTATTTTTTTGTTTCTATATTGAGAAGTGTACCTTACATTATCCAAATTTTTTAGTTCTGAGGACTTAATGAAATTTTTTATTATGACTCGGATTACTTCTCACAAGAACTTACTTAGATCGTCAAAGAAACCGTCTCTTCCTACGTTTTTGCACAAAAGTATATTGTTTTTATGCTATCCGTTCCCTTCGATTGCTACAACTTTTGAAACATAATATTTGAATCCTGAATGTTGCTTAGATTATAAATATTAATATTTAAGTCATTAAAGTTTTACTTTTAAAAAGATTAATACATTGAAATGTATAAAGGTAAGTTAAACATAAATAGAGACACACTTTATTAGAGCACTTGTGATGATTTTTGAAACTAAACTATTTTTGAGTGTTTCCATGTAATTGTAGGCATTATTATGAAAAGATAACGCAGTGAAAATTATCTTACTTGATAATGGATGGTAAATGATCTTACAATTTTCTGTGTTGCAGGTTTACAAATTTAATCCAACTTGTTTCGACTATTTCTTTTTGTCACGTTGTCTATTTCCTTTTACCTCAACTGACATTAAATGTGAAAAGCTTAATTTTACACTCTTAAGCTTTACATTAGTTTAGTTACATGATGCTGCAAACTGCCACTTTTATAAATTAGGATAAAGTCGATACTATGCTTCTTAAATGCATTATTTTTAGTATAATTAATTTCTAACAAACCCGGACTAAAGAAGAATTTTAGAAACAAACAGAGATTCCTTTTCTAACTGTCATCGCACTGGTTACTGAATTCGGTTTTTGAAAATTAAATAAAAAGCCCACATCATAATGAAGATTTCTAAACAAAGCAATTCATGACAAAACTAGGAAGTAATTTGTAGACAGACTTTCCATCTCTGATTAATCCAAACTCTATTTATCATATTTTTTTAACTTCAAGATTCCGACAGCAGCCAAAACTCAAGGGAACGACAAATCAAATTTGAGTAATTATGTTCGTGTTTTGTGAATGTGATTCATGGTCGTGCAGAAAAAGCTGAGCGAATTTAAATTAAAGGAATTAATTGGTTACTAAAAGAGATTATTAAGAGCAGAACAGCTTTGTAACTTAAATCTTTTTTTACTAGTTTTGTAAAAATAAGGGAAGTTATGTTAAATAGGTATAACTCTACCATTAGTTAGATGAAAATGTGTGGAAGTGAATAGGGTGATTATCTGTTAATTGCTGCAACTTCATTCTTAAATGTTTTAATCAAGTTGTAAATTAAAATATTATTACTTTTTGTAATCACTTTGATTATTTTAGATGCACACAACATGAGCCACCGTTTTAAAAATTGAATTAAAAAATTCACAAAAACAACTGCAAACCTCTAACAAACAGTAATGCAATGAATAGGTGAAAGTCAGTTGAAAGAAATGGTAGGGTGAGTTCTGGTAAGTGCGTCCACGGGGTAAGTGCGTCCACTGGGAATTATATGAACACTGGGTTGAAATGGCTTCTGTAACACATCGACTATGTTAGATAACTGTCTAATAATAATTTCAATTGGTAGAATTCAGGCCTGGATTCAATAGACGAAACACAATCAGAGGCAACTTAAATGTCTTCAAAAAAACTCCAAAGTAAAGATTGAGAAGGTTTTGTTTCACTTTCTCTTGTAGTCATACCAAGCAATTGAAGTCAAGAAATGCAAGTTGTTTCTTTTGAGTAATAGCTACTAATAGCATACATGGGGTATTTTGATCAAATACTCTGAATAAAATTTGTTTATATGACGGTACGCACTTTCCCTTTCTTTAAAGTAAGGTGGGGGAAAGTGCGTACCATTATGATGGGGTAAGTGCGTACCACTATCATGAGGCATATGCGTACTATTATGCGGAGCAAGTGCGTACCATTATGATGAGGCAAGTGTGTACCGTTACGTGAAAAATCCGACTCTCGTAATTCACCTTTAATTTTGCTTATAACTCTTTTATAAGCCGATTATAAATCCTACGTCATTTCCATCAAGTATTTTTATTTACATTGAATGCGGCATAAGATTTCAATTTCATTCATTACCTCTGAAATATATTGGCTTTTAGATATCAGTTAGTAAATTTTTTGTTGAAAATAGCGATCATAAGCTATACTTAATTTAAACCAGAATGACAAATGAAGCAATGAAATTAAGTGAAACACTAACAGCCTTATTCACAATCACGGATTGGCTGCGGAATAATTCCAGGATTGATCTATCGTCTGTTGCGGATCAGGCCACCGTTCTTATTCACCAACCTCGGATAGATGAATCGAGAGATTTTCTAGACACAGATGTAAAAGCTTCTCTCATTGGCGGCTTTTGATCAGGTGACGTTGACGACATTCCCATGATTCCTAGTCGCCCATCATGGCCGCTAATGTTTTCCGGAAGCAGACAGATCTTTGTTATTTTTTATATTTTTTTCTAACCATCAGAGCTTTCCACAACTTATGTATGTTATATATCTTGGTAAACTGCATCTTCAAAAAAATTTTCATTCAAAAATATTAATTTTAAGGTACTTAAATCAGTTAAAAACTCACTGTAAGTGAGAAATTTCAACAGTGTCCATCTTGGGCCACCAAGAATCTATTCAGATCTCAAAAATGTTTCTGAATTTTTCTACCGCTACTTTTTCGTCCTAAGATGCATATTACAGGCTATTTTCGCAAGAAAAGTTCGGAATCAGAGGGATATTTCAAAATAAAAACATCATATCCGCCATGTTTGTCTTTTCCTACATGTAAAACGTGTGGTAGAGAGTATAATCGCGGAATTAAACCGCCAATATTGGCGGCTCAGATTCGAGGCTATTTCGCTGCTTGTAGGCAGGAATAATCCTCCTTTTGCGATTGTGAATAACGATTTCGTGCGAATCCTGGGATAATCTTCAACAGTGGCAACATTGAAGGATTATTCGTGTTTGTGAATAACGGTGTAAATGAGGAACCAACTGATTCAAAAAACGAAGGTGGAGTAATAATTAAATTATATTTAAGAAAATTAAGAACACCTTTTGAAAAACTATTTCAATGTACAAGAAAAAAAAAAGTACAAGTATCATATCATGATCAATTATTTTCTTTTTTTTTTTTTTGCTCTTTATTTTGTGTTTTTCTTACTGCTGCTAATTCTAATAAGAAAAATATTTTAAAACCGTATTTATTCGGAAAAAAAAACGAATTGTTCACTCAGGTCACCTAACGATCTACTATGTAAATAGAAGTAAAGAAAATCACAGGGGTACGCACTTACAACAACGCTATTGGACGCACATGTCTATCTTACATTTAAGAAGGGGTAAGTGCGAACCCTGGCTTAAACACAGACTGATTAATTTATTAAACTAAAATAAATTATTTAGACTATAAGTGATTATTACTAAATAAAAACAACTTACATTTGCTCACTTGGTCCTATTAAAAGGACAGAGGAAGAATCACAAACACAACACTCTCAATCTTCAAATCACGGTTGTTTTTAAGACACGTGGGATATCACTGATTGCGTTTCATCCATGCAAGCAAGTGCTGATCTCTAGTATTAGGAATTATCCCAAGGCAACTACCTAACATATTTAATATGTGCCAGAAGTTTTTTCCTGTTCATATTCACATAATTTAAGGTGGACGCACTTACCCCGCTAGGTAGGGAAAGTGCGTACCTTAGAATAGGTGTCATAAACCAGGTCACAAAACCTATGCTTATGGTTTATTTGACATATTATACGCTTGAAAATCTTAGTAAAGGATCTGGAAAGAAAACTAAAAAAAAAATTGTGAGTGTACAATATTTTTCAACAGAGCAGCATCCTTGAGAACATGAACTTTGAAAAAAAGGGTACGCACTTACCAGAACTCACCCTACCTAAATTCTTTTACATGCGAAATATAATAACACAAGGCGTATTCCCGATGTTTTTTCTACTTTTTTATGCAGAAAGTAATTTCTTGATATTAAGATTAAAAATAGTTATAAACAATTATTTTTATTTTATACAACATTTATTGAGCACTATGCATCAAAAGCAATCTTTTATTTAGCGCAAATTAAAGAGTCCGCTTCCTTTCTGTTGTGTTTTCAAAAAAAAGAAATTAGTGAAAGAGATGAATTATTTGACGGATCTGTTGAAGAATGAAACTCTTGGTTACTTCTTTTTTTTTTAATGAATGCGAGATTCAGCGTTGCAAAGGGGAAGTGGGAAAGATGTTGCGTGTTGCACGGTATGAAAGCTCTAGATAAACGCTCTTGATTCAACACCTTTTTGTTCGGTTATTGAGAAATGTTTTAATCTGTCTACATTCAAAGCTAATTATGTATTAGTCAGTATTTTATTTCTTTGTTTTAAAGATAGTAGGAATGATTTCCGTCATGGAAGAATTTGCAGGAGGAAGCTTAGAGCTGTCAGCTGGTTTGTTTAAAATAATTTTCACTTTGAGCTTTCTAATAATTGGTGTCTTATTTATTTAATGAAACCTCTTCCAGCTAGATGATTGTCACTGAGTTGTTAACTTCTTCTCCAGGCTTGCTACTGGTATATTTACTATAATTCAAAATTTATTCTTTATCTTGTAATCCAGTGGTTGGGGAGTTAAAAAAGAAACGAATTTGGAGGAAAAAAATGATGGAAAGCTGGAAATTGTTTAAATCTATTAGGCATGGGTCTTTAATATACATACCTGGTCCTGATAAGTAAGCTTTAGGCGATGCGTATAGATTTGCGTCAAACAACGCACTTTTCAAAATCAAGATAGCAATATCTCAAAAATTGCACTTTTAAAATCCAATCCGAGATGACTTGTACATTATTAAATTCTTAACAAATGAGTCCCGACAATCAATATGTTAAATGAAGAATAAACTCATATCTTTATTTCAAAGCTTCGTTTTAAATCACTGATCAAGCGTTTCAAGCCCACTCCAACTGGCCCTCCCTCTCTTTTACCGTAATCTTTCGCTCCCTTCCAAGGAAAAAAAAAGAGTTTTTAAAGTGCATTTCAGTTAAAATATACCACAAAACTTAACTGTGATTATTTTATTATGTTGAAAACATAGTACAGTATGGTGAATCATGCAGCATCAATATCATACCTGTAGGTGAATTATACTTTTAGTAATCATAATTTGAAATTCTGCGAATCAATAATCAAACATTACTTATTAAATATTAAAGTCAGCAGTCTACATTATACTGCATAATTTATTATCTTTGAAGTTAGATAAAAATAATCTAAAAGAGTTTCTAGACGTTCTTCTAGTTAGTAAAAGAAAAAAAAGAGAAACTTGTAGAGCAGGGATGATGAACCTTTTCCTAACGCGTGTCAAAAAATATCTCGAAACAGCAGAAATCATGAGCTTATTTATCGACCTTCATAATAAATAATGCAAAAAAATAAATAAACAAATAAATAAATAAATAAAATCGGTCATTGGAAAATCTTCAGATGTTAAAACAAATTGTATGGTATTCTATTTAAACCAAAAACAACTTTCATTTTCTACGATGCTTTAACTAAAATTATTAGTGTCAGGAGAAAAATAATCACAGAATCAGCAAATTAAATGTGACATTTGTAGTTGTTTTTCGGATAATAATTTCATCATACCTGGTTTGTGATGCATGAAACTTTAATCGCAAGTATGCAGAAGACAAGTCAATAGCGAGGTAGTTTCTGTCCATACGTTTAATAAAATTCAGTGTGGAAAAAAAAAAACATCTGCAAATGTAGACTAATTTAAGCACTGTCATTTTCATCAACAGTTGCGAACTAGGCAACGGATTCTGTTTGGTTAAAATAACGCGTATTTTCAGTTTTTGGTTAAATATATTCGTTACAATTGTGATAATGCGATTCTTATGTGTGCTTTGAAATTTAACCAATTCTCATACATAAAAGGTTATGACCTTTAATGCCGATGAATGAAATCCAAAATTTAATGTTTCACCATATCAAAGTGTAATTTTAAATATCTTTCATTGAGAAACGGTGAATGGTCCAAACCAGTGGTCGGAAGTAGCGCGCTACAAGTAGCGAAACTACTGTAGTAGCTACATTTTTTAGTAGTTTGTAGTGTAGCGCACTACTTTTTAAAAAAATGTAGAGTAGTGAGTAGCGAGATACAAAAAAAAAAAGTATTTGGTAGCGATTTCTGAAAACTACTTTTAAATTAAAAAAATAAATAAATAAATGAAAAAAACTTAAAAAATAAAGAGAACGAAGGAAAAAAACAAGGTTTCTCTTGTGGCGGAACAAAAAGGAAAAGTAACAAATAAATTCAAAGACAATTCCTATTTCTATTCCATATTCGACTGAGGTAATTTTTTAATTTAAACCACTTTTTGAATTTTTTCGGTCGATCCTCAAACGGTGTATTCTTGTTATTTATTTATTTTTTAGAAAGTAGCGAAGTGGCAACTACATTTCAAAAGTAGTGTAGCTCGCTACATTTAAAAAAAAGTAGTTGTAGCTGTAGTTCGCTACAAAAAATGTGTAGTTTTTCCAACCACTGGTCCAAACGACGGGAATATTAAACGTTGTCCACCTGAATTGTTTAAATTTCACCTTTATTGTTATTATTGAATCCAAATAAAATCCTTAAATAGTTACAAAAAATAAAATAAAACAAAGAACTTAAAGTTTACTTAAAAATAATTTTTAAAAAATAATGTAAAACAGTTTAAAACACGGTTTAATAAAAGCTTTTGAATAAGGAATGTTTGACTACACTTTTATTCTAATTTACTAAGATATCGAGACACCAAATAACACCAGTCTACAAATAACAAAAAGAGACATCGGAATTGTTAAACAAGATTTCGTTATTATTTCTTAGTACGTGCGAAAACTTTCATTGAGAAACGGTGAATGGTCCAAACGACGGGAATATTGAACGTTGTTCACCTGTATTGTTTAAATTTCACCTTTATTGTTATTATTGAATCCAAATAAAATCCTTAAATGGTTACAAAAATAAAATAAAACAAAGAACTTAAAGTTTAATTAAAAATAATTTTTAATAAATAATGTAAAACAATTTAAAACACGGTTTAATAAAAGCTTTTGAATAAGGAATGTTTGACTACACTTTATTCTAATTTAGTAAGATATCGAGACACCAAATAACACCAGTCTACAAATAACAAAAAGAGACATCGGAATTGTTAAACAAGATTTCGTTATTATTTCTTAGTACGTGCGAAAACGGCTCTATTTCTGACAGCATGAAAGCGAGTCTTTGGAAGAAATTTCATCAAACAGTAAAGTTTCTCGAACTTCCTCTTTCAAGGAAATACTTCTGTCATTAAAAGGAGTTCTAATAAAAAAAATGATAAAAAAGAATATTTTCTTACGTTTCTAGGATTGGAACTTTTATTTCTCTTAGATCGACAAAGGGATCCAGGAGAAAGCAATTCAATTAAATTAAGAATGTTTCGCCAAATGAAAAAAAAAGTGATGGAAAATTACATTAACTTTTCGGATGCTTTAAAAATACGTGCCTCTTTTATAATGACTGACTTTGATAAGTGATTATTTTGTCTACAGGAAAATAATTGTTTTAAGAATCGTAAGTTATTCCGAGCCTACGCTAATTTATTTGCTACTGAAACAAAACTGTCTTGCATTGTAAAAGAGAAGATGATGCAGGATAACTAATGATTGCAGTACCGGACTAAAACTAATAATCCTATATTTGGTATTTTTTGAGAGCGTTATCGGAGTACTGGTATTAACACTAGATTGCCCAAGAAGTCATTTTGACTGCTTTTTTAATTTTAATTAGAAAGACAATTATGTATATATACTGACGCAATTTCTTACATTTTTGAGACTTTTTATGCAACATATAAATGCGTTTATTAATAGCTGTAGTTACCTCACCCCTTCCCTCCTTTTCTGGTATATAAAGTATTATACCTATACTGCCCAAGCAACCAAAATGACTGCTTGGGCAAACGGTATTAGCTTTTTTTTCTTTTTAAGAGAAGCAAAATATATTTATTTCGTTGTTCTGGTTCCTGTTTTATACAACTTAGAAAGATGAGCTTTGATATAGAAATTTGATAAAAAATGGGCTGAAAAATGAGAGCTGAAACTAACCATTCTATGATTATTAAATTCGAATACTAATTCTACCAGAAACAGATATAATATAACTTATTTGAAGATGACGATGTAATAGATTTTTTTTTCATTACCAGTTTGTCACACGTGAGTTTTTGTAAACTATTGATTAAAAAAAAAATATCTATCTTGAGCCTCATTGCTTTATTCGTGCTTATATGCATAAAAAATCTCATACAAGAGCTGTTTTATTACTAACATCAGATGAAAAAAAGTTGTTTTCTTTACAAGAAATTTGACCTCGTAACGCATTAACTGACGGGATGTTTCTAATTTATAGTTAAAAAAACAATGTTTTAACTTAAATATTACTCAGAAGGCTAAATTCGCGCGAAAAATAATTCTCAAACGTCTTCTACTAGTAGGAGTACGATGTAAACTCGGCATTATTGAGTACTTATAAAAACTAGATTAATGAAATTCAAGGTCTAACACTTTTTCACAGATTTAACAAGCTAGTTTCTCACATGGCTCCTGAGCAAAAATTTACAGTTTGACTTCGGAGAAATAGCGGATAAACTGAAAGCACAAACAGAGCACTTCATTTTGTCATCGGTCAAATCAGCGAGAGCAGGCAAGCAGTTAACGTTTTACTGCTCTGGTAATCTCGCTGTTCCTACCTATTTTCACCAGAACACCCGTTTTCTCTTTGCCAAAATCTGCAATTTGTCTGCTCTGTCGAGGGTCGCCAAGGTTTTAATATTATTCTATCAATTCAAACTGGGGGGAAGGGTGGTTAAATCACTGGAATGCATAGAGTAACACCGGGGGTTAGACACCTGGGCGAATTAAATTGCCTAGTTTTTATTTTTAGTAATTACTCACGCAGTGCTCTGGTGGTCATTTTATTCAGAGACAGTGCTATGCAAAGAAGTGATGCAATAGTGAACTGCTGTTTTTTTCCGATTTCAACAGATAATTACGATTTTAAAGGAAAACTAAAGAAAACTGTTGCAATTTTCAGCGTGTGATCTAACTTAGGGGAATGTGGGGTAAAGTGAAATAGCGGGGCAAAGTTAGCAAAATATTTTCACAGTTTGCAGAGCCACATATCTATTTATATTTTAACAAAGTCCCTAGACATAGTCTATTAGTGTCAACGAATAAAAAGATCTAAAAATCGATGAAACAAATAATACAAGTCCTTTAAAAAATTTATACCCTTATTGTAATATTCGCGTTTTTTCAAAAATATTTTTTATTATGACACAATTATAAAATTTTTGTTATTAGCATTCTAAGTATTAATTTAGATCTAGGTATCCAGTGCAATACTTATTTAGTTTATGTTAAGAAAATTTGATTTGAAAGGGTCAATGTAGTTTGTTAATGGCACGTGGGGCAAAGTGGATGAGGCAAAGTAAAATAGTTCATTTCGTTTACTTATGCATTATTTTTTAAATCACGTACGTATTTCTTTATTTATTAATTAGCTTTATTCTTTTACTTTTTAATTCACTTATTTATTCATTCGTTCACTGATTTCCTTTTTCGTTCTCCAATTCATTCACTCATTTCTTTTTCTAATAAATTAATGAGTTCATTAATTCGTTTATTTTTCATTATTCAGTGATTTATTCGTTTGTTTACACGTCCATTTGATGAAAATTACTGTAAATCATAAAAAGGGAAAATTTTTCAAGTTAAAAATTTTGCATTTTTTACTTTACCCGATGTTTTTTTAATGCGGTAAATTTCTACTTTTTTTTTTGAAGGTGTAAAGGAACTGCCAAAAATGAAAAATTATACTGCAATGCAAGTTGTCATACAAAATACATTATTCAATCTTTATGTACAATAATTTCCAGAACAAATTTCCAATGGTTTCATTTTGAAATAGGTCAACTATCTTAACTATTTCACTTTGCCCCACATTCCCCTACTTTTATGAGCTTTAATATAAACAATATTATAAAGATCGGTTTGTACTTTTGCATGTATTCCCAAAAAATAATTTAATTTAGCTATCAAAACTATTACTAGTTTTTAATATCACTGTAAATGAACACGTTGGATCATAACAGTTAAGCCAGTTCATAGCCCGACATCGGAAATGAGGCATCTTGCCAATATTTCAGAAAACAAGTGTTATAAAAGAGGAAAATATTCAACTTCTGTCATGTTAGATAATAAAAATATTTGTTAGACTCTCCAAAACAAAGAATGCTAGCTAAAATTAACGCTTAACTATATTTGAAAACGAAAATGGAAGAGACAAAACGGTTTTCCCTTTCAATGACGAGTTTGTCATAAAAATAGTAATTATTTTTGAACTTAAAAGAAAAATCTGCCAAAGCAATCAAAGATAGCAAAGAAAAAAAAACACACTGTTAACAAATTAACAATCTGAAGGAGATGACAGTGTAGCGAACCATACAAAATTTACTATCTGCAACATTTATTTTATTACATTACAGTTTGTTTCAATTGAAATTGCAGAAAATATCTTGAGTGAGAAAACTAAATTTTCAATTTATCGTTTGCTGGTTTATTATCAGTTGAATTGTAAAACAATGTACTCCTTATATATTGCATTATGTGATTTTTTTTTTTAGCTGAAATGTTTAAGTTGCGTTCATAACTGCATTAAATGGAAGAAAAAGTAAAATGCTGTATGTTCTTTTTTACAAATCTACATTGACCAATCCGTGCTTCAATTTTTTAATCTCCGAATCACATATTCTTGAGAATGGGCGTTTTCGAAATAAGTCGTGGCCTGACTTTATTCCAATTTCTTTCTAGTGCATACAGGATGTGCCAGTTAAATTTGATAGAACTTCTAGGAGGGGTGGAGTGCATCCTAACGAGTCGTAATCATATAGCAATGAGGGGACGGAAGTGATTTTCCGATGCGAAGAAATTTTACTATGCCGAGAGTATTCCAAGCTGTTCGGAGATTTTTGTGCCGAATATGTGAGGTGTATTATATCCAGTAGGAAAAGCTTCGAACACCTACTTTGACACAGGAACCTTTTGCTTTTATACATACATGCATTATTAAAAAATGTTTTTCATTTGCTGTCTTTTTTTATGGTGCTTCTGTGTACATCACCGGTTTAGGAAAACATTTCCGGCCCCCCATTGTTGCAGGATTTCTAGTCGTCAAAATGCACCCTACCTCTTCGAAGAGTTTTGAAACATATGACTGAGACACCCTGCATGTACAGTTAACTAGCGATTATCGGTGGTCGGATTATCCGCGGTTTGGTTTATCTGCGGGTCTTTCACACTTTAGTTTTCTTTCTTTTACGGTGATGATTTACTGAATGCAAAAGGAAAAAACCGCAAGTGCATTGTTGGTCGTTTATAACTTTTCAGGATATTTTTTACATTCACTGTTGTCATTTTTAGTTATTTAAATGTATGTAGTGTGTTATTGACTTCTTTTTTAGCTGTTGAGTACATTAATATCGTTTTTTACTTCGTGTTTGATTATCCGTGGTATTGTTCGATTACCGTGACACCTTATTACGCGGATGTATATACATGAACATGACGCAGCTATAAACGCACACTTTCTAACTGCATTAGAACTAGTTTTTCAAATAAATTCGAACATCAAAACTTGTATCAAGTACAAAACAAGTACTCAAACCGTGCAAAACTTAACCTCATTTCCCCATTGATTCGTCGAAACTCCAGAAGCCATGTTTAACAAAGTCTCCATAGTGTTGTATCCCTTTAATTCTTCTACACACGCTGCTTAGCATGGGAGAAGATGAAATGAATTATATTCCCTTTATTCGTCTATGAAAAGACTCATTTCCGTTATGGTGCCATCCTACATAGGCTGGTGGTTTCGCGGTTGAACGTGAGGGGAATGTAGGAGGCACATTGCTTTAATGACATACCTCACGGTGAAAGGGTAGGAGAAGATGCCCTGGACAGTAGAAAGAGGGAGCTCAGGAATTTCGGGAATCATTATCGGCACAATCGATTAGAGGAGAGGCATTGCTTTAGCTTTCTGCAGAATAGACTCCAAGTAGAACAATAAAGTATAGATTTATACACTGCAAAAAATGAATCGTTGTTTTTACAGTAACAAACTGGCAGCTGAGGTTCCAATTTAAAACTGTAAGATGCACAATAATAAACTGTAAAACTAGCAATTTTACAGTTTCTCACTGTAGAGTACAAAGTTTTACAGTTAAGTACTGTAAAAGTAGAAATTTTACAGTTTATTACTGTAAAACTAGCAATTTTTACAGTACATTACTATAAAATTAACTGTATTATACGGTAAAATCAATATTCATTTTTACAGTGTACCTAATGGTACCTTGTACATTTTTACAGTGGCACCTTTTTACAGTGTACCTAATGGTACCGGTAATACCTTACAGTGTTCTAAATTATACGGCAGAGCTCGGGTCTTATCCCTTGCTTAGGAGCAGTTACTTACTGCTTTATACCCGAGCTCTGCCGTAAAATTTTCGAGTTGTACCGTTCCCATGTGTGGTCGCTCGCTGGTATTCTAATGTCATATTGGCTACCGGTTTTTTTCGACTCTCTTTGCTCTAAAAGAGAATTTTTCCCTCCAACTCGTTCACTTTCGTATTCCATGCTGATGAGGGCATAATAAGGTATAACTTTGATATACCCCCCCCCCCAAAAAAAAAATTACTCGCCAAATCTGGAACTCCCTACGGACTTTTTAGGGTTGCTGTTTCCTATTTTGGTGTTGCCAATTTGGGTTTTTGCAGCTAATTTAGGTTTTTGCTGTTGCCAAATTTAGTATTTTCTTGCATTTGTACCATTTTTTGAGTTTATTTTTTGAAGTTTTGTGGCAATAATTTTTGTGGCAACAGGTTTTTTGCTTGGCGACAAAAAAAAGTAGCCAAATTTCCGATTTGGGGCTTATATCAAAGTAGTTCCCATAATAAGGCAGAAACTGCAGTCCATGGATCGAAATGAACGAGTTGGCGGTGTTTTTCAAGATTAAATTATATTTTAAAAAGGTGATATTTTAATTAATGTTTTTTTTGTTTTTTTTAAATATTTCCTAACTGATAAGGAATATTCAAGGTGATTTCTTATTTTCATACACTCTGCATTGTTTTGTAACATCAAAGGCAAATTTTAAGTACTTTTTGCGCCAATGAAGAGGCTCCATTGTAGCCTTGAAATATCTATATGCAGTATTTTCTTTATAACTTGTGCTTTATTTACGTTGGTTTAAAACTTCGAATAAAAATGTCTGAAGCAGTAAGTAAAGCAAATATATATACATATGTACTCAAAAGTGTCTTAAATAAGCTCGGTATTGATTTGTTTAGTACTAGCTTGCTACCCGGCTTTGCCCGGGTGCCTATTAATGCGACATAGCTCTAAAAATCTTTGTTTTTAACTTATTTCATGCTAAAATGAAATAAGGGAGCCTTAAATTGATGATTCATGATTAACCGTAATCTTTGTTGAAAAATACTCATATTTAAATGTGTTAAATGAATTTATACGCTTAAAGGCTTATCTCTATTACTCTATCTATTCAAAATTGAAAGATAATGGCCATTTTGAGACAAAAAAAATTTGAATTTTGAGCTTTTTGGATTTTTTTTTAAATTTCAAAACCCAGCCTATGTGTATTCTATTGCATCAAGAAACTTCTGTGCCAATGATGAAAATCCGACGAAAACTGGATTTGTATAAGGAACAAACATAAAGGATGTCCTTTATATATAAATATAGATATTTGACAGAATTATAGAGAATGAATACTTAAGAGGAATTGGAATCAATACACAGACAAAAAAGTAAATGATATTTCATTTTTGTACAACAAATGCCCCCCAGCAAATAAATCATTTCCACGAAAAAAAGAAGATCAAGGTCAGTATACCGATGGTCAGACGTGAGATGAATGTGTTTAGAGCTTGCCTTAATAACGCGCCTCAGCGGATAAAAGAAGACAGAGGGTGAAGTTTGCTTCTCTCTTATTGAAAGGAGGAGCAGAGGAATTTCTGACGGAACAGAGGAATCGTTGTTTGGGAGGTCGATTATATGACCCATTCGAGGAGCTTTCATTTTCATACGAGGCCTGAAATGCTGATATGATTAAAATGATGGCGAACTCGTTGGATGTCACTTTGCAAATGATTGAAGCTTTCAATATTTCTTTTACTTCCCGCATTACTTTCTGCTTAGGGAATAGTTTTTCGTAACGAAGATGGACGGAAAGTATATATTTTCCAGAGAAGCTCAGAAAATATTCTTTTTGAAGTTTTTTTTTCGTAAAGTAGATTGGGGGAAGACGCCGTAGTTTTCAGCTTTATTTTATATAAAATAGCGAATTGATTTTGTTCTTAAAAATCCAATTTTCCCTCTAAATATGGACTTTTGTGATTGGTAAAAAAAATAGGTTTCGCTTTAAAAAACAATTTTTTACCACCGAAAATTAGGTTTTCAAAGCGAACATTACAAAACCTTCCGTTTTGGCATTGTTCTCCATACCGTTGTGGAAGATGCTGTAAGGCAAATTGCCGCAGGGGTAGGGGGAGATGCTATACATGATGTTTTTGCGCCAACTGCTGCATTAATGTATTTCATTTAATCAATTTTTTTCCGACGTTTTGGTGTAGTTTTGTAGTTTATGTTTTGAGTAGGATCATTGTTTTCTCTAGGGCGTGTCGAAAAGTGTCATTTTCGCCAAACGAAACACATTGTCTTAGCCAAAGACACTTAACACGCTGTTCTAGGTTCTCAACAGTGCGGTAAAAATGACAAAACACTATAAAAACGCTCTTTAAACCTGCAGTAAATCAAAACCAATGTATACATACTCTCAATGTGCATGCTCATTTATTCTAACTTACGAGCTAGCTGCTTTTGTTAATGTTTGTGGGAGAAACACACGACATGCCGTCTTCCCCCCAATCTACCCTATATAATCAAGAATTTTCATTAATGAAACTAATGTTTAGAATTTTGATTAGGGTGTTTCCGTTACATATCGACATGTGTACATAAAAAAACCTTACAATCTTTTGAAAACAACTGGATTATTAGCGTAATGTAAAACAGTTGTCAATCTTATCAAATCAAAGCCCTTGAAACTTAAGTTATGATTGATATTGGTGAAGAAACCAAATATTTTTGCTTTTGGCGACGACTTCCACGTGAATGTCTAGAAATGAAAGAAACTTATTATTCTATTATTTTTCAGATGTATATTAGATATTAGAGAGGAGTTCCTTAAGATCCTATCAGGATAACCTGCAGTTCAATGAAAAATTGAAATTTAGCTTTTTTCTATTTTCAGTGTATTTGTATAATTTATGATGCCAGCCAAAATGCCCAATATGTGATGCTAAAAACAAGTAAATATTTCCTGGAAAAAGAAGATGAAACCCTCAAATAATCACAAGTTACTAATTATTTTCTTGTAATGTGTCGACAAGTTCCTAAATTACCTTATCATTCCCACGTAGAAAAATTTCACTTTTGCAGTAAGGTAAAACATACTCGAACGCGTTGGAACACTTGACAGAAGAATTTTTGCTTTTTAACGATTTGAAGGTTATTTTCTTTACTTTTAACCGCTTGCCTGATTATCACGAGTTATTTCGTGCTCGTATGAGTGGCAGGTAATTATTATCCCGAAAAAAGCTCGGGTGAAACTAAATGATTCTACACTTAAGAAAAATTCGAAATTCAACTTAAAACCTACATATTTTGTTTGTTTCATTTCCTTGTATTCAAGAATCAAGTTTAAAAAATTTGATTTCTTTTTTGCAATTTTTTCAAAAAAAAAAATGTAGGGGAAACGGTTAACAAATTATCTATTTCCAGCAAGAAATTGAAGATAAGTTAAAGGCGTATTTATTTTCATAATTATTGTGCGAAGTTATTTGGATTGAAAGAAATAATTAAGTTATTAGATCGAAAGAAAACTTTGTATCTGCTATTTTGATAAATTCTTCATGTGCCACAGCAGTCAACATAGAAAGAGAAAATCAAAGCTCTAAGGTAGTTTGAATTGAATTAGGAAAACTCTATTCAATCAAATAAATTTATTTTACAATATAGGATCTCAAATTCTGTTCAGCAGAACGAAAAATAAACAAGATAGCAAAAACTCGTAGATAACAACAACGTAATCAAAGAGGAAAAGCTGAAATTGGAACTCACGAAACTAGCTTACTAACCAACAAGTCAATATCAATAAAGAATGTGATTGAAAATATATCAGCAACCCGAATTCTAAGAAATGTATGCTTGACTACATAATTGAATGCCAATTTTTAAAAAAGAGAGACGTGTAGCTGTAACTCTAGTAGTTAAATATTAAAAATGTAAAAAGTAAAATGATTACAATAAGAAGTTCTGTTGAAATATGTTAAAAAGCATAAACAATATTTCAAAATAGTACTGGACAAAAATACTTTGATCAAAAGTTCGTTTCCAACCAATGTTGCTATGAACTATTTGCCTTACAGTTCTCATTGTCTTTAAGTTTTTGAGCCAATCATTATATGTTATGCACGTTGTCTTATTTTACTCGTAAAAATGCATAATATGATTTAAAACGTAAATAATTTATAGGGAAAAACCAGTTTTAGCGTTCTTTGAAGAGTTTTTTTTTTCTAATAATTTACTAAGTTTGAAAGTAACAATTTTTTAAAATGTTAGGACTGGTGATAAAAACATTGCACTTTCTTAAAAAATAGACTTGAAAATTTCATAGCGAACAATAATTAAAAATCATTAATCATGACCCAAGCCAAAATTTTCAGGCTAGTGTTATATGTACGTGTATAATAAATCGTGGACGCTTTTTTCTATTTATATTTTAATATTATCAACGCTATTCAGCATTCCATTCATAAGCAGTTGCCCAAATACATAATGCACAACGAGAACAATCTAAATGAATTGCAAAATAATTAAGCCAAAAACTGATTGGCCACTCAGTAAAGATTATGAATGTTCATAATGATGAGTCTGCAATTCCTCAACATCGGTTGCGGTTTCGCATCTCGTTGTTATCTAATCATCTCCCCCGACTAGCCAATTAATCCGCATCATTTGCAATTCCGTTCCAGGATCAAGCATTCGGAGAATTCCGATTTACCTATCTCTGCTCCCTGAAATGTTTATCACAAAAGCATAAACAGCCATGGGAATGACACTTGTAAAAGCATTAAGAAGTGGAAAGCTATACATTTAACTTGTTTCATCAGCTTTTATGTTAATGAAAGTTTTTGTAATCAATGAGCAGTGGGTCGTTTTAAATGAACCTCTGATGTTTCTTAATGTTTCTCTCCCAAAGAGAAGTTTTAGGCTCAATTTATATTCATTATAGAAAGATGCAACATATTGACTACTGATTTTGTGCCATAAAATATTTCTATTTTGAATATTTGAATATTCTATCAGGTTTAAATAACGCAGTAGAATTTAAATCATTAGTGATGTTACGACAGAAAATTAAGACTCAAATTAATTTATGATTGTGGAATATGAACGACTTTGTTAACGTGCAAATTATTTTTAAATGATTCCAGTCGAGTTAATACGTTTTCATCTTGTTGAATTAGGAAATTCCTGAAATATATCACCTGATACGAATTGAAAGTTTAATTTAAAAATATACATATATCTTAAATAAGTTATATTTAAAATGACAGCCTTCTTGTTCAATGAATTTTTTTAGAGTACTTGTTTTTCTAGTTTTCTGAATAAAGGAGTTGAGATTGCTGGTTCTTAGAAAAATAAATGAGAACGGAAATTAATTTGTAAGCTATAGATTATAGAGAAACAATGAAAGGGAACTAAACTTTTATGGATACTAGTCATGTTGCGATGTTTTTAATTCACTTTAACCCATTAACCGCCGAAACTCGAAATCATTATTTGTTTTTGATACAAATCATAAAAGTTATTATTTTGAGCCCATACAATAGTATTATGCTGCAAAAAGAACAAAATTTCTCTTACATTTAGAAATATAGGGTGTTGCGTTGACGCAACGTTAGCGGAAAAGGGGTACGGATGCTGAGAAGTTCTATTTGATACAATTCCGCAGTTTCAATGCGTTTTAGACAGGTAAAATTTGTATGAGCTTTGATATGGTTTTGAAACGTGCAGAGAACTTTAGAAGAAAGTGATTTTTTTTTAAAATCAATCTTAATAAATTTTAAATTTAACAAAAACCTGATTGTCCAAGGTCATACATAATGAACTTCGTTACAATCGGGATGGAGAGCAGTATCACAAGCATTGCAACGATAAACAGTTTGACAGTGGCAATGGGGCCGTGGTCAGCCAGATCAATAAGACGCTGGACTCGTAACAGGAGTGTCCCGGAGTTGATCCTAGCCGATCAAAGATCCACTGTCGTTACTAATGGTGGATGGGCGAAGTAAAATAAGGGTCGTGGTTACAAAGTCCTCCAAGTCAACGATGCCTCTAGGGTTTCAAAACCAGTTGTTTGCTCGGCCCTTGGCCTGGCTCCAAAGAACAGAGCTCTCTGAGCTAAATCAGGCTTCCACCTTAATGGTGCTCGTAAAAACGGAAGCCGTGCTTGTTCCGCGTTAAATCTAAAAGATCTGTCTACTCGGGCTCTGGTACCCGAGTGGTTTCAGAAACAACACAATAGCATTACTTGGACCGTACCTTTTTGTTATTTGTAAACCTTGCTGTAAAATGCCCCCCAGATACCGGCACTGGTAAGCTGAATTTGCTTGACGGTCCTGTAGCTGAACTTTTCCTCTGTGTATTATTATCAAGGAGGGAGTGGGGGGGGGGGGTAGGCTGTAAAAAATAAGTGCAACCTCTCTTCTAAAATCCAACAATAACTTTCCATTTCCTTCTTCAGATAGTCTTGAAAGTTTCCAAGCATTTGTTTGTGCAACTTAGATATTAATTTGAAAATATTGGACAACATTTTTTCTCTCGGACTCTAATTCTATAATTTGAAACTAAATTATCGCACGAATCAACATTACCCATTTCCATGTTATATTGCTCAATGATGCAAAGCTGATTAACAGAAAACTTTATCTTCTGAATTCTGTAGTAGCAAGAAACATACTTTACATACTCAATTTTACCGTAAGTAGAACCTCGAATCATCATCATCACATCAGAGTTTTTATTTATATTTTTATTCAAAAACCTGTTCGAATGTTTCTTAAACTAAGATATCTTGTTCTGGGCATTTCAAAAGGCGGAGACGAAAAAAAAGTCAAAACGTACAGAATAGAAATGAAACTATGCCCTTCGAAAAAGCAGTTGAGACAGGCAGTCTGACCAAAGATCTGACTACCCCTTTTTCGCTGACGATGCGCTCACGCAACACCTGCTTTTGTGTTCCTTCCCTCCCCCACTGAATCAATTTTTGAGTGGATTTTTTTTATAAAAGTGACCTTGACTAAGAGTATTTCACATATCAACCCAAACTTTTTTTCTTTTCTAAGTTTTTTGATAGAAAAATAGGTCACAAATTTGAGCAAAAAAAAAAGCATGTTAGAACCACAATTTTTATTACATATAAAAAAAACGTTTGATGCAATTTTTTTCATTTAACATGTTTCTATGGTTGTTCTTAAACCTAAAACTGAAATCGGTACAAAAATTAGTTATATAGCGATTTTTTTATGAATTTTTATAATGACCGTTGCGTCAACGCAACACCAGCGGGTAATGGGTTAATGAAATTCATCTCTCTCGCTCTGTCTCTCTGTATATAAAAAAATCCCAACACCAAGAAAAAATTACTGTAGAGTAATGAAATTTAGATAATGCAGTTGTCTAGTTAATATGTTTAATTGATTAAATGTACAAGATCAGTGGCTAATTTAAGCTCAAGAAAATGCTGTGCAAATATGAAATTATGTTAATTTAATAGAAGGTGTAACCTGCAGAGTTTTGAAGGCAAGCCTGCAAGTGTGCATGCATTATGTAATACAGGTGCCGAATGTCACTTTGTGGTATAAAGTGCCATGCTTATTGCACTTGTTGTGTCAATACTAGGACCGTCATTGCTGACTGTGGATGATGCGCGAGATGCCGTCCAATGATGTCCCATACGTTATCAATTGGAGACTGACCTGGTGATTTTGCAGGTTATGGTAACATGTCAGCACTGTGTAGAGCACATTGCGTTAGAGCAGCGATGTGAGGGAGAGCGTTATCCTGTTGGAAAACTGCCCCTTGAATGCTACTCATAAAGGGCTGTACTACTGGCTAAATTACCAGACTGACGACAAATTTTCAGTCAGTATGTTTGGGATAACCTCAAGAGTGCCCCCGCTGTCGTGGGAAATTGCTCCAGAAATCATGACTCCAGGTGTGGGTCCCGTGTGACTAGGCCGTAGACCACTTGGATGCAGGCGGTTCCCTAGCCTCCTTCTGACCAATATGCAGCCACCACTGGCACTAAGGCAGAATCTGTTTTCATCAAAAATTACAACAGATCTCCACTCCGACCTCCAGTGAGCTCTGTCTTGGCACCACTGCTGTCGGAAACGGCAATAGTTTGCAGTCAATGCAATACCGGCTACAGGCTGCCTGGCTCGGAGCTGTCCTTGAAGTAAAAAGTTTTTTACTTCTCTTTGGGTTACGGCGGTACCAACTGCAGCTCGAATGCCAGCCCCAGATGTAGTACGATGCGCCACAGCCGTACGCAGGATTCGGCGATCTTCCCTCTCAGTCGTGCCACGTGGCAGCTCGGAACTCGATCTTCTTGAGGTAGTACCATCCCTTGACCATAGCTTCCAATAATCATGCATGGTAGAAACATCCCCCCCCCCCAAGTCTTTCTGCAATATTGGCGAAATGAAAATCCACCGTCTCGTAGCCAAATTGTACGACCTCGTTTAAACTCAGTGAGCTGTTGATAATGGCTTCTTCGTCTTCCTTAAGTCATTCCTGGCTAACATGAACGCAATTCGTCAAATTTCATGAAAAAAATATACTCACGAGCTTCACAACGCGCTTTTAAAACAAGCCTTATTTGCATGTTCTGAGTGACGCCAGCTGCGCCACACTTATGCACGGAGCGCAAAATTTCAATCGATGTCATCTTTCAATTGTATAAACACGCCTACCAAATTTCGTTTATCTAACACAAGTCGTTCTTGGTGTTGGGATTTTTTTCCGCCAGTGTATATATATATATATATATATATATATATATATATAATTTTTTTTTAATTAGAAGTATAAAACTTTGCGATAAATTAGTTGAAAACTGAACTAATGAGAAAATTCCCAAAAGACCCTGAGGCCTTCATCAGGGGGACTCCCCTAGGGTAGGGAAAAGTGAAGTGAGATGTTTCTAGCCACTTCACTACAGGTTCACTAGGAAGTATATATATATATATATATATATATATATATATATATATATATATATATATATATATATATATATATATATATATATATATATATATATATATATATATATATATATATATATATATATATATATATATATATATATTAAACAATCCTTTTTTTTTTCATTTGCATGTATCCCTTCATTGTGCAGGAGCATTATTTCATGTTTTGTTCACCCATCCAAAAAATTAAAACGAACAATTGTTTCTTGCTTAATGTAGTTCTGTATTTTGTTACACGTTTTCCATTTTACGAACATATAAAGCTACAGTGAAAAGTTCATTTACTCTTTTGTGCTCACTTGTAATTTTTATTCTGAGCAGTGTAAAATTATGCAGGATGATTGGTCTAGATAAGCGTTGAGCCACTTTTTTTTTTTTTTGTTTGATTCACGTATGATTCTGCAACTCTTATATGCAAGATTTTGAAACTATACAGGACTTCAGCTTGTTGTATTAATATGCCAAATGGAACAAAACGCTTAATTTTACCATGTTTTTTATCATGTTAATACAGGAAACATCACCTACATATTATCATCCCCTTAATTATTTGTTTTTTTCCAGCATCAGCCAATACTTTCCAAACGAAGCTTGATGCATGATCAGAAAATGAAGAATATTAAACACAAGTAATAAATTTAAAAATTGTTCTTACAAGTATTTTTAAAAAATCTGTAAGAATAGGCAGGAAAAACAAAATGACATTAAAACAATAAAAAATCCCTTTTCTTCAAAGCTAACAAATTTGTTTTAGTGTTTATTGAAACGCGTGACCAACTGTTTATAATGCAAAAATAATGCTTATTCTGATAAATGTACAAGTAATTTCAGCAATAAAGCCGTTTAGGTTTTATTCTGGTTTTTGTTTGGTGTAAAAAAGTACTATAATCAGCAACATAAATCTTATCACTGCTTCTGCTTAGCTCCGGATCACCTTTATTTTAACTTCTCATCTTTATTTTAACGCCTCACCTTTATTTTAACATCTCAACTATATCATTCTCGCTTGAGAGGGGGGGAGGTGTATCAGCCATACGAAGCTCGCATTTGCTGAAATAACGAAAAAAAAATATTTATCTTTCTTTCCAACAAACAAAAACGATTTTTAATATTTTATTCGGTTTCAGTGACTATTTCCAATTCGCCATTAAAAAGAGTAGCAAACTAAGCCATTAGAGTAAAAGCGCAGGAGATTTATATCCATCAGTTATTGCGATTGTTACCAGAGCAATTTGTTGAGTACTGCACGAGCTGTTTAGTCTATTTTTAGCTTTACTCTAGAACTAAATACCAGTTTGTTGAGCTCTTTTTCGAATCAAACTCGTTTTAAAGCGCCTTTACGGTTCTATTTTTACCAAACAATTGTTCCGAAGAACATGTCTTCCTTTATTTCTAGCAACTGGGTTATATTTTTGGGACATTGCTCTAAATTTTAGTACTTTTTGCTTTACAATTGGTAAAATCATATAAATAGGGTAAAACAGGGTAGATCGCTGTGCCCTTTGTATTTGTTCTAATTATTTGTGAAATGCGCCGGCCAACTTGTCTAGGGGTGAGAGAAGTCTGACTATGATGGGGAAGTCCCGGGTTCGAAGCCCGGTTCGGTCACAGATGTATTCTCTCTCCTCTTTCCTTGTTTTTTCACTGTGTGAATTGCGTGTTGGGAATGGTTGCCTGCCCTATAAACGGGTCTTATGCATGTGTGTTGTGCTGAAATGGACTTCCACCTTCATGGTACTCGTTAAAACGGAAACCATACCTATTGTAGATGCATCTACTCGGGCTTGGGTACCCGAGTGGTATAACAACATTTTTAAAATACAGTTAGCTGCACAAATTACATTACTGGCATAAGTTACTGGAATTACTTAAGAATCACAAAATGCTCGAGATGCGAACGGCAGGGATCGAACCCAGGACCCCAATTTCGCCACACCCGTTTTGCTATACACTACACCAAATAAGACACATTTGGTGAGCTGAAATGGGGTGTTACGTGCTTCGCCCAGTAAGTCACATGGTGTATCAATTGGCGCTATAGTCGTTTCTTTATCATCGTACAATTTACTGTAAAAAAAATCTCTACTGTAAAAACTATATTTAACAGTAACATTAACCGTAAAAGTTTATTGAATTTTGATCAGTGCAGGTGCAAAATATAATTTCATCAGCTTGCTTATAGCGTGAATTTGGATAATATGATTCCATTTGGAGCGCAAATCCTTGTTTTGAGTGCATATTTTTTGACTGAAATATTAAACTCTAAAATAGTTTTTGCCCTCTAAATACCGTAACCATGCGTAATTTTGAAGTCAAAACTAATCGTCAAGTTATGTGTGTATGAATACTCTATTCTCCTTTGCAACCTCAGCCAACTAAGTAGTGCCCATGTCTGAATCGCAACAAGGAATAACTGCTGTACCACTTTCCGGTTTTTATACATGCCACAGTTACTCTTTACGGGATACCACTGTTTCTAAAATTGAGTTCCATCTAACCGTTGCTTGTTTTAATATGTTACTAACTTTTATATTACTGAAGTAGGTTTTGTGGATTTGATTAGTGTTATCCTCTTTTTCTTAACAATAACGATTTTCGAGGCCATTTGTTTGTAGACATTGGCCTATAGTTCAGTGTAAGTAAATAAGATAACACGATTAGACATTCATCAAGTTAAGTACTAATCAGCATATTTCAACCTAATTTACAAGGATGCAGAACCTGTATCTAGTATAGTGTAAAGCCGTCATCACCTACAAAGAACCTAAATGAAATATTTCATTCCGAGTCTTATCAGTATAGTAATAGAGAAGTAGAGAAAGTGATCTTAATATGGGATACCGCTTTCATTTTGGTAACCTACCGATTAACACTAGAACCGCCGGACTTTCAGTATACCTAGATTCGCCGAGTGGGTCATCTTGAACCTAGTTCAAAAATCAATAAAATATGCAAAAATAACTTAACTTAGTTAACTAAAACATTTTATTTTAAAAATAGGAATCAATATTTCTATAAATTTACATATATAATTCACATAAATCACGAAAAACTGATTTAGTTTCTGAAAAATCATAGTATTAGAGATTCTATATTCTTGAGTGCAATAACATCTCTCTTCAAAAAATAAAAAAAAGAAAAACACACACACATTCATACAAATTTACTAAATTTAATTGAAAAACATAATATTTCTCTTGAATAAAATTAGACAGTTAAACAAAATTAAAAATATATATATATATATCTCAATTACTTACTAATTTTACAGAGAATTACATTGAATCCGATTCACGGTCTGCATTGTGCACAAAACTTTGTAATTATTTTTGTACACTTTCCACAAATAGGCACTTCAAATTCTGAACAGTTGTCCGTAGTTTTGTTCTTACATTTCGAACTGTGGCATCAGACTCGTTTATGCTTAACTTGAGCTTCATTCATTTTGTTTCCATTTGTTGCTTCATACTTTCGTTTTGCAGACTTTTTTTGTCGAGAGAGAACAAACTCTTTTCTCAATTCTTCCACCAACTCTTGAATGAATTTCCGTCGACTGATAGATTGCCCAGTAATAGCTTTATATAAAACACAAGAATTGATTGCAGCTAGGTCCAAAATGTTTAAAAAAAACTTGCACCGGCCACCTACGTGAAGCAGGCAGCCAACCAGAACTTAATACCAAACTTATCTGGTTTTTTGGGCATGTATTGTGTAAATTTAAACCTAGCTTTTGTAGGAAATAACTGTTTATCAACAGTTATATTAGGGCCTGGAGTATAGTTGGTTTGGCAATTTTCGATGAAACGATTCCAAATTTCCGAAATAAGAGTGAATTTGTCTGTCTCTAGACGTTTTGATGTTGTTGATTTCATATCGAAACGTAGAAACCTCATTATTTCCCAAAATTGGTTTCTTGGCATTGTATTTTGAAAAAAAGGGTGGTCCCCAGTCTTTTGACCACAAGCTGTCGAGTTCAAGCCCTTTTGCACAAAAAATTCCACGAGCATATAATACTGCTACAAAAGTATCCAGTTCTTCTAATGTTATACTCCACTTTTCATCTTGAATCTGCCGATGAGCTTCATCCTCAGTACATTTATTTATGTGTTTCAACATTCACTCATCTATAAAAAGTCTCCATGCACTGTTGTCGATAACATTGCGTTTAGAATGTGGTGTTGGGCCTCCAACTTCTTTCAAAACATTACACTTGGATTTTCTTTCCCTACTGTGTATTCCAATTTCATCGACATTTCAAATCGTCCCATCTTTGCCAACTTCATTATTTCCTACTTTGAAAGCAAGTGTTGGTTCCTTTTTAGTTTTTTTTTTTTTTTTGTTGTTGTCTATGTTTATCTTTTCCTGGAATGTTTGATTTTGTTTTCGTGTCAGATGAAAGGTCATTATTGATATGAGAAGGGCCAGCGATTGGTACAGGCATTTCACAGTTATGTTCACTTTCATCTTCTGTATGGGTCATTCCATTTTAAATCAACAAATGGGGTGCGCATCACAATTTTTGATTTTGGTGAAAATTTGCATGTGTATTCCTTTTACTTCCCAGAGCTCAAAATAGTGTTCATTTTATTTTTAAAAAATTTACCCTTTGATACATAGGCCCTTTTTGTTGTTGGCAACAGCGAAAATCGGGCGTTTTGATGCTTTGTCTTATGAACTATAACTTTTTTTCTATCAAAGATTTTGAGCTCAACTATAGCTCATTGGAAAGCTAAGAAAAAGATCTTTTTATATATGCTATCAATAAATTTCAGATTTAAAAAAAATACTTATTTTTTCAAGGTCAAAGTTCACGACGAAAATGACATTTTTTACTACTTTCGAACATTAAAAAACCCATGAAGGGTTCAAAGTAACAAGCCGATTTTTTCATCATATATTCATAGTCATGGTTACTTACTGTATAAAAAAAATTGGCTTGTTATTCCACCCCCTTTATGAGATATGCCCCCCCAAAGTTGTAAATTTTTTAAAAAATCCAATTTTCAACGCTAAAAAAATGCATGTGGGGGGCAAGATAAAAAATTTTTTACATGTGGTATTTTAAGTACTTTTTACCAGCTTTCTAATAAAACAAAAGTTGCTTTGTTATTCAAAGGCGTTTGGCAGATATAAGGGACTGAACTTTCAAAAAATTGCACAAAAACAACACGATTATTTTCATTTTTTTAAATCTTTTTTTTTATTTAAATGTAATTATATACCTTATTCTTTGCCTTAAATGCTAAAAAAGACTAAGAAGAGCAATGAAGAAACATATTTAAAGTTTAATAAGATAATTTAATATTTTTAACACCTGGGAATATAGAATACCACTAAACTTGTCTGATTTTTAAACATCTGATTGCTACCTACAACAGGACTGAGCATTTCTCAACTTGTCCAGGTTTGTTCATACCATGTGGTCATCCTTGTTCTGACTTGCTCTCACATGTGTATCTTAGTTGTCTTTCAAATTCTGAAAGAAGTAGGTTGTTGAGCTAGTGTTTCTGCTGTAAAATCTTGTGAAGCTGATGTGATTTCTTTTCATTTCAAGTTCATTCATATTCACAGAATGTTTTGTTAAAGGTAAAAGAAGAAATTCTTTAGAATCCTTAAATATAAATTTAAATTTGTCTTTCTGCATGTAAACTGTGAATAAGTTATGGATAACCCTAAATGCTCCATAGGAGTTTTTGAGAATGATGATTGTAATATTTTAAGTTACAGTAGGCAGTCTACTGTAAATAGTATTTCTGAGTACAGTGATGATGATAAAACTTTACTGCACCTGAGAACTAGGTGTAAAACTATTGAAACTGTTTGTACCTACCAGCAAGAAATTCCATAAAGGTGGCAAAACTTGGCAAGAATTTTTTTGCATGGTAGGTACAAACAGTTTCAATAGTTTTACACCCAGTACTCAGGTGCAGTAAAGTTTTATCATCATCACTGTACTCAGAAATACTATTTACAGTAGACTGCCTACTGTAACTTAAAATATTACAATCATCATTCTCAAAAACTCCTATGGAGCATTTAGGGTTATCCATAACTTATTCACAGTTTACATGCAGAAAGACAAATTTAAATTTATATTTAAGGATTCTAAAGAATTTCTTCTTTTACCTTTAACAAAACATTCTGTGAATATGAATGAACTTGAAATGAAAAGAAATCACATCAGCTTCACAAGATTTTACAGCAGAAACACTAGCTCAACAACCTACTTCTTTCAGAATTTGAAAGACAACTAAGATACACATGTGAGAGCAAGTCAGAACAAGGATGACCACATGGTATGAACAAACCTGGACAAGTTGAGAAATGCTCAGTCCTGTTGTAGGTAGCAATCAGATGTTTAAAAATCAGACAAGTTTAGTGGTATTCTATATTCCCAGGTGTTAAAAATATTAAATTATCTTATTAAACTTTAAATATGTTTCTTCATTGCTCTTCTTAGTCTTTTTTAGCATTTAAGGCAAAGAATAAGGTATATAATTACATTTAAATAAAAAAAAGATTTAAAAAAATGAAAATAATCGTGTTGTTTTTGTGCAATTTTTTGAAAGTTCAGTCCCTTATATCTGCCAAACGCCTTTGAATAACAAAGCAACTTTTGTTTTATTAGAAAGCTGGTAAAAAGTACTTAAAATACCACATATAAAAAATTTTTTATCTTGTCCCCCACATGCATTTTTTTAGCGTTGAAAATTGGATTTTTTAAAAAATTTACAACTTTGGGGGGCATATCTCATAAAGGGGGTGGAATAACAAGCCAATTTTTTTTATACAGTAAGTAACCATGACTATGAATATATGATGAAAAAATCGGCTTGTTACTTTGAACCCTTCATGGGTTTTTTAATGTTCGAAAGTTGTAAAAAATGTCATTTTCGTCGTGAACTTTGACCGTGAAAAAATAAGTATTTTTTTTAAATCTGAAATTTATTGATAGCATATATAAAAAGATATTTTTCTTAGCTTTCCAATGAGCTATAGTTGAGCTCAAAATCTTTGATAGAAAAAAAGTTATAGTTCATAAGACAAAGCATCAAAACGCCCGATTTTCGCTGTTGCCAACAACAAAAAGGGCCTATATATCAAAGGGTAAATTTTTTAAAAATAAAATGAACACTATTTTGAGCTCTGGGAAGTAAAAGGAATACACATGCAAATTTTCATCAAAATCAAAAATGGTGATGCAACAACTTTTTTGAAAATTTGTTGATTTAAAATGGAATGACCCGTATCCGAATCCAAATTTTCTTCTCTAACAAGCAGGTATTCATCATCACTATCCAAAATTAAAATACTTTCATTGTCATCTTCACCTTCTGAATCATTTTCAGATAATTGCTGTAAGTATTCTAACGACGCTTCACTGACGTGACGGTAAGATTACGGCGTCGTGGCATGACTAATTCATATACCAATCACAAAAAAAAAAAAAAGAAAGAAAGAAAACACACCTTCAAACTGTCATCTCGATATTTTTGCCGCAACTTTTGTCAGCAATCGAACGTAAATGGAGAATCGTAAGCTTTTCGAACTAAATAAAGCGACCTTGACCTAAGACCTTGACGATTTCCCCTTCTGGGGCATTCCATTTCTACAATTCAATGGTAAGGAAGGAGTGACAACCTCTCACGAAAAATTGCGACTGTTTTACGTCATTTGCACACTAACGTATCGTATGGGTCAAATTGACCCGTTCGGCGGTTCTAGGTATAAATTTTGTATGACCGCAAAATATTCAAGTTAGAAATTTTTCAATTACACAAGTTGTTGATCATCTTAAATTATTAAAAGTCATAAAAGGATTTTTCCCCCCAGTGACCCCAGTGATACTTTTTGCATGGCGATAAACGAAACTTCGTTTTGGGTCAAATTGACCCACTCGGCGGTTCTAGTGTTAACCTGTTCACTCAAAAAGCATAATTTTAATGCCAATAACTCTTAAAAACATTCATGAAAATGATCTTAGGGTTCAAAAAGCAAAATACCAGTTTTAAGTATTCTAAAACTAAATGATTACAAAAGAAGGTAAAATCACGCTTTTTCAAGAGGTGGTCCAAATACGAGATACTTCTATAAAAAACGGTTTTTTCAAGAGGTGGTCCAAATACGGGATACTTGTTTAAAAAACGGTTTATCATATAATGAATGAATAAAAACATAACGTTGTGATTAAACTTTATTCTATATTTTATCCGCCATTCGTGGGTGCTGTGGCCCTCTTCACCCTTGGACGAATAATGCAAAGATAAATGAAAATTCCAAAAGCACTTTGCTGTTAAAAAAGTCTTGTTCTTCCGAGTTTTCTGCTAATGAACTATAAAAAATCAGTTATATTTTAGCCTGTGTAAGTAATAAAATCAAAGCTGGCACCTCTCTGAATTTCTGGGACAGTAGAGTTATCCAAATAATAAAGAGGTGTCGCTTAGGTTTAAAATGATTTTATAAAAACTTTTTTTGATCTCTAAGATTATTTCTAATATTTACATTTTTGTGAAATATTTTATTACTAAAATCATTAGATAAAAAACCTAACATATATAATAAAAAAAGAAGAAGAAATTCCTTCACCGTGTTCCAGCACGTTGCAGTAGTTTGTTTTACTTAGTCACATCGTATTTCCTAGAAAAATACAAATTTTGGAAACGTTGCATATTTTCTTGTTTCTAAGAAGTTTAAGCTAAAACTAATATTTAATATTGACGAATTTATGCATTATACCGAAAATTCCCTTATTTCAACCCACTAGAAGAGAAAATAGTGTAAATGCTCTTTAGCAGCAAGTTCGTGCAGTTGGGGAAAAAAAGCAAAACCTGAAAGTAATATCCAGTAAAAACATTCTCTTCCATCAAAGCACGCAAGATTCTCTGGATTACCGTGTCGTTCATTCCCACGAGGCCTTGCTAGCAGAAAAAACTTCTCCGACACTAAATAAAAAGACTCCAGTCTTCCCTCCCCCCCGCCCACACACCTGCAAGGTACAACAAATTAAAGCATAAAAGCCAAGCCTCCAATGTCGAAAAACCATGAGTTTTTGAAATAATCACTCATATTATAGTTTTGATTTCTTTTGAACGATAAATATTTCTAAAATAGCTTCGAGTTATCCTTTTGGAAATCCTAATTAAAGAGTATAGCTCTTTGCTTTAATATTATTTCGAGTCTAACTAGGTTATGATTATGCATCATGTCCCTGATTGAAACATCATGGAATTGTTTTTTCTAATCATAGGATGATATGTTTTCATGTAAAATTAGAAACAAATACCTTTAACTACATTTCTTCTTTTATTAGGATGAGTATAGTAGTTTGCTCCAATAAGACATATGTTGGAAAATAGATCTCAATTATTTTTTTTATTTAAAATGAATAAGCTTGATTT
This sequence comes from Uloborus plumipes, assembly GCA_038373865.1. Lineage (NCBI taxonomy): Eukaryota > Metazoa > Arthropoda > Arachnida > Araneae > Uloboridae > Uloborus > Uloborus plumipes. Next base: position 64,584 of record JAXGGA010002425.1, on the reverse strand, counting down.
AAAGTTTGGCAGCACGTTTTATTGCGATAAAGCTGTGTTGTGAACTGCTATTTACTACCATGAAACTTCTTGAACAACTTAATAACTTTCGAAGTGACCTACTGGTTGCCTAAACACTTTCTCTACCCATTATATAAGCACTTGAGTATTTTCAGGAGATAGAAAAATACTTGATTTAGAGTCAAAAACTTTTTTTGCTATAGTCGCCGCAGTTTCTTCTAACTGCAAACCATAAACAGTTATTTGATGCCAAATATCGTTGCTTAAAACGAAACTAAAGTTGCATTTGGAATTTTTTCAATTTTCTTGCTTTTCCAACGATAAAATCATCTGAGTAGCAATGGGACAATTCCATGTTGTCAGACGTAAACAATGAAGACAAATTTCTTAGTTTTAATCCCATTTACCAAACACAAAATTATTTAAAATGATTAAATTGATATGCAAAATACCTCCTGCATTATACGGAATATAAAATCATGTTAATTATCAAAACTGTATCCCTAAAGTAAAAATCAAAATAGCTTAAAATGTTGATGTTGGATGTAAACACACACATAGTAAAATTGATTCTTCAGTTTAATGTCAAAACTTAAGAGTTGTAAACATTGGCAGAAAACCATCCTGCAATGAATGCTAAGCACGAAAGGGGTATCTGCAGTTGAGCTCAAACTGCGGTATTTACTCTTTAAAGTTTTGCAACACCATGTATTTAATTCAGATGAAACTTTTTCGGGATATTCTTAAAAAATATTTCCCGTTCTCAAATAACCAGATAATTTTGTATTTTGGTAAAATACGTCTCAAAGAGCCACCTGGTGGCGATAACTTAATTTTGTTAGAAAGTGCAGGTACGACTTTAGTGCTTAGCACGGCAGCTTCCATGTCGTCACCCAGCTGAAATCTACATTATCTTTTTTCAGATGTGTTGCGGAGTACAGTAATGCAGCTAGAGGATAGGTCTTTGGGGTAAAATCGCCATCTCCACCCCCAGAACTTGTTGTTTAAATATATATTTACACAATCCTAATAAGTTTATATATTCAACGGTGGCAGTCCACTCAGAAGATAATTTCTGTTTGCAATATTGGCAGAGTTTTGGGGATTCGGAGCTGTTTTGCGCAAGAATTAAATTTTCTCTTTCATGTTCTTGTTATGAAATAGATAAATAAATTTGTGAATAAATGTAAAAAATAAATACAACGTGCAAAAGCACAAATGCGCAGAAATACTGCAGTTACGTGTTTCGGCGTTACAAGGCTGTTGTCGGATGTTTGTGTATCCATAAGCTCACAATTTTTTTGCATTGAAAAAGGCATTCCTTGTAACGCCGAAACATGTGATTGCAGTATTCCTGCTCATTTGGGCTTTTTAAACGTTGTATTTATGTTTTATGATCTTGTTATATTCTGGAAAACTCATCACTAATGTACGACGTATATGTGAACTTCTCCAAAAGGTCAAACAAGTTAGAAATTTAATTTAATGATGATTTTTTTTTTCGTCACCTACTAAGTTCATAAAGATATAAATTTCAAAAAATATATATAATTGCACCAATGTGCATTCAGTTGTTGTATACCTAATATCCTTGCATGCATTCTAATTTGTTTGGAGTTTGAGACTACTTTATTTTACAGTTAATGTTATTTAAGGTTTCAGAAGAAATCTATCTTTAAAATGTTTTAAGTTAAAGATTGTTCTGATGTAGTTAATTTTTATTTTCCCTTTAATGACCTGAGTTTTTGCTTATATCTTGCTATATGCATTGAAAAAAAAAATGCGTTATTCATTGCACTTTACTAGCGGTCATCTCTGAAAATTAATATGTCGTTTATATCGCTTAAATTATTATTAATTATTGTCCTGGCACGTACGCTTTACAACTTTTGCCGAACTGAATTTGGGAAATCTGGTAATAAAGACCACTTATAACTATTGCGAATACCAAAACATATATCCAATTTTCCAACTTGTTTACTTTGGTTCTTACATGTGAGAGTATAATTACCTCACTAAAACTTAAAAATTTATTTAACTAAATATATTTTTCAGATTTATTTAAATCTGAAAAAATTATTAAACTGATTACATGTGGAGCAACCATCGTTGGAGGGGGGATGTAAAGTGTTTTACATACCTTAACCCATTAATGCCTAACATTTTTTTTCCAAAGATATTTTGTATACTGGTTACAAACAGTGTTTAATGGACAGGAAAAATAATAAAAAAATATTATGTAAAAAATAATGTTTTTATTAAGGAAAGAAAAATTGTCCCTTAAAAGTTACGATAGACCCCAGAGGGTACATACTTTTTTTACTAAAATTTTTTCTGTCTACGATATAATATTTTAAAAGACATTTTATAAGAAGAAATAAAATCAGCAATTAACATAAACTGGGAAGCTGGGAATAACTTTGAAAACTTAGCTTTTTTTCTTGAGATTGTGAACGATGTCATTTTTGATAAAGATCATATTAAAACTGCTACAGAACACACTTTACAATGGTTATGTGCAGCAATCTGTTAATAACGAATTGAAACAATACCAAGGTACTCATTGAACACTATTATTTGGTTGAAATGTTTATTTTGGGGAAATTCAGACCCTTTTTTGGACCGTCCCTAAAAAGGGACGCTAGGCATTAATGGGTTAATTATCCAGCAAGCAATGAATAAGCGTTAGCGTGTTCTACTTCAATAAAACCCATAAGAGCCAAGTCAAAGTTTTGTCTTTTATTTTCTTTCAGGTTTATTCTCATTTTATCTACATTATTTTATCTATTTATTTTCTTTTTTTGAGGGGGGTGGAGAGGATTATGAGGAGCTAAAAGAAAGATTGCACCCTGCACAGCAATCTGAAGAAGTGGTGATTTGGTGATGGGGCATAAAATATTGCAACAATGAAAACGATTTTAGGCAAGCCTCTGTGACAGCACCCGTTTCCTGTGTTTTATTTGCCAAAGCAGCATTGAATAAGAACACCAGTGGAGTGAAAGGAAAGGAGCAAAAAATTAAGTGCAATATTTCCTAGTTCTATCTCATTTACTGGCAATGTTGGAAGGGGGAAATTAGTTCCCATGTCTTAGTTAGTTCATAAAATTAAGCGATACTCTGTGTGTATTTGTTAGTGTGTATATGCAAATGAAGATATCGCATTTAAAGTAGCAAATCATGGTTGGCATAGTTTTTTTCTCTTCAGCAGCATGACATTTTTTTTCAAAGAGCTATAGGTTCCAATCTCATCTTCTGCACGGTCCCTTCTCTGAGAACTAGAGTTTTGAACTCAAATATCTGCTTGAATTTCTACCCAAATGTTAAAACAATTTCCATTAGTATTTTTTATTTCAATGGAGATTGTTTCCCTTATTATAATTGTAATGACAGGGGCGTATTCGTATTTTTTGTCAGTCTGTTTTTCTACAGAATTTTAATATCTTAACTCTGCGGCTCATTTTGACAATTTTTGCAATTGGAAGTATGCCTTTAGGACTAACGGTTCGGAAAATAGGGGTATTGCAGGATAAAGATAGAACGGTATAACTTAAAAGTGAAATTTTGATTATCATTGATTTAAACTAGTATTTTATAAAAAGTATTATACATACTGTACAAAAATATTTTCCACTCTCTCCGGAAATGCTGAATGGACCCGTTCTCGAAATTTAAATGTAGCAGTAATAACTGAATCACAAAAAAACAACGGAGGCGAAAAACATGGATGTAGAACTTTCAGTAGGCATTTTAACTCACTGCTGGCAAACCCATAAAAAAAGTGCTTTTTTTTCACATACAATCTCTTCAATTGTAAATGATAGATTTTGTAAAAAAATGCAAATTTGATTTGCCAAAAAGTAAGGTTTCTGAAAGTTTCATGACGAAAACTAATTTTCCGTCAGATTTTTACGTTGACAGGTCACAGGCTCAGCAAATGAAAATATCAGCTTATTAATCTTGTTAAAATTTAATAATAATAACTGTCTACTTTTCTTCTATCTCGAAAATGACATCCAAAAATCAATATTTTTGAGAAAAGAAATATTTTACTTAGAAGCATCGCAGAGTAAGATGTATTACCTTCACTGCAATACTGATGTGAAATATGTAATAAAGCAATATGTAAAAAAAAAGCAGTTGAGATCAACGAAGAAAAACATCTTCTCAAAGTTTAACGAAGTACCAGCTAGAACACATTTGACACGTCAATGTACTGCCGTCAACTACAGATCCAATAAAAGACCAATCGATTCAAACTTCGCGTTTTTCAACCATAGCTGGCTTGGAGAACATATTCTTCTTCTCCCAGTATTTTTCGAAAAAGTTGGAATTCCGTCAACCCATCCATTCTCATTACTATCACTTTTCGCTCAAAAGAATGGGGCCATAATCTCTCCCTCTTTAAGTATTTGGTTCATAATGAACATAGCGAACGGACCCTTAGTGCTCTTATCATCATTCCTTAGAAATTGTCGGCCATCGTCTTTTTTTGCTGATGCTGCTTCTTTAATATATATTTCTCGAGTTATTTTTCTTAACTTCCCTCTCTTCTCATTTATGCCGCGAGAAACACTGAATGCAATAGTTTTTAAGCAGCAAGAACAATCTCCTCTTCCAACAGAAGTAAGCTCATAATTTGCACGCGTTTTGAAAATGTTTCTTCAAAAATATTTCATTTTAACATTCATGTGTTATAATTCTCTCCTTTAATTGTTTTGCTGCTTAGAAGGCAGGATTTTTCTAACACATTTGCACACACATACAAATAAACACCCACACACATCATCGACAGGAATTGTTTCAGCAGTCTGCAACATGTAACCCGAAAAATAGTCTGCAAGGAAACATACATTAAATTAAACACTAAACTTAAATCATAATTAAAAAAAATACATGCTGCATTTGAAAATCGAGTGATTTTTGACTTGAAGCATGGTAAAAAGTGAGATGAAAAATTTATTTTAAATCGCATTCTAATCCAAATGGTAAGAAAAAAAATTAGTTGGTAGTTTTATCATTCTTAGGAGTGAATATTTGGCTAAATATATTTTAAAAACTATTATAAAATATTTAAAATTAAAATTTTTTACACGTTATTTTGAAAATGTTTTACATCCCAGAAACAAACGTAGGGAGCGGTAAGTACACATTGAAAAGCACTGGTTTAATTAGTTACTTCTTAATTTTTTAAAGATTGATTCTTGTTTTTCTTGTTAATTTTTACGTGTTCATGATCGTTCACATTCTGCTCTTGGATTATAAAAACATAATGTATTTAGCTTAATTTTATACTTTTTTAGTATCACCGCGTATGATGCTTAAAATCAGCACTTTTCTATGACTGTTTAACTATTTTCTAGTAAAATTAAAATATTAGATTTTTATTGTATCAGATTAAAATTTATAGAAATTAAGATTTATGTTGTTTAAAATAATAGATTTTTTAAAAATCTGTTCCAGCAGAGTTTTTTGTTAGCCTGTTACTGAAGTCGCAATGGCTTTCTATTCTTGCTACTGGATTTTTGTTCAAATAAATTAATTTAAAGTAAAAACATGAACTGGGGTACATTTCTGAAAAGGGACCGTATCCAGTCTCCACAACTGTTCAAGAGGTGAAAAAATGAATTTGGATAACTGCAAAAAAATTTTAGATTTGTCGAATACATATTTGAGTGCTAATGCGCAAATAATCATGTAACGGTGTAAGAAATTTGCACATGAAAAAAATAAAGGAAATTGCTCCAGTTTTCTTTCGGACTTGTGGCGATGTGGTTAAAAAAAGAGAAAATTCCCTTTTGAAAAAAAAATAAATTTCGGTATCACAAAATTACCAAAACTCTAATACATCATATCTTCATATCAAAGTACTTGAACCTAAAGTTACTGCATCAACTGTCCATGAGCCTAACGGAACTATATTCTTAGGATCAGAAAGAAATGATTTTTCCTTGGTTTTTACTTAGCAGTTACTCATGACTGTACTCTCACAAAATACTTCAGAATTGAAGCTTGTTGTCACTTTCCAGCGATCATGGCGAAACATTTAGTACAATAAAAAAATCTTGTTCAATAGGAAAAGACAGCATCTTTTGACATCCTTAAGATCTAGGACTCGAAAAATATGTTGCAAAATATTAAAAAAAAAAAGTTGTTTTAATACGAAAGAACAATCCTTTTGCCATAGTCGCTTATACATAAAAAAAAACCGAATCGCCAAGTGCACTCACTATCTTAATATTAGAGCTCAATGATGTAAGACGGATCCTGAAACTTTTTAAGGGGAGGGAAAAATAATTTTTATTACTTATATTGTTCACTATGCATCCCAGTTTGCACTGCTGATCACAAATGTTTCAAACTGCAGTTCCGCAACATTTCCGGGGCACAGACTGATTACTCAATAGGCCAGTTATGTTGTGGCAAATGACCCCTGCTGTTTAAATGCCCTCTAATTTCTAAAAATGTTTTAGTCAATGGCTGATATTGTATGGTTTAACGACAAGGGCCCCCGAGAAGATGTTTGGGTTAGACACTTTTAATTGGGTTTTGCGGGGAAGACTTCCGAATCTTCGGCTTTCCCTGTCATATCTCAAAATAGTCTAAGATTGAGTTTTTGAATTTGAACTTTAAAATATGTCGCCCCTATGAGTATGACAAAGGCAGAAAAAAGAAATTGAATTGAAAGTGATTTTTGCGAATAACACGTTTCTTTGATGATGACCAGCAAATAGAATTGAGCAAATTATTATGATAAAAATAATCAAACGAAATGAAAACCACTTTTCAAAGCATTGGATAATAAAGCAGGTTTCTTTAAAAAGCCAAACAATTTGGCAAAAAATAGCAAGATCACGTGGATCGAAAAAAAAAGAAAGAAAATGACTTGCATATAGGAATGAAATCTTGGAATTTATCAGAAAGTAAAAAACAATGGGGTTGGGGATGGGGGAGAATCGACGAATATGGAGCAAAAATATGTCATTAGCAAGTTTAATATAAAATACGTTCAGAATTTATATTTGCCTTTTGTACTATACCTTACTAATACTTTCGTAATGCCTCATAAATAAAAACATGAATACCGTAAAATGGAGTAAATCGGAACGCTTTTCAGCTTTGGTTGTAAAAAAAGCAGTTAAAAGATTTTTTTTTAATTTGATTTTTTGGGTAAAAACTTCGGTCTTGCTTTACTTTTGATATTCCAAGCAAAGACAAAACATTTTGAATAATTATTATTAAAATATATAGGAAATTATGGGTGTTCCGAATCACCCCGCTGATAGGGGTCAATCGGAACACATGTTAAAATTTTTATTTTTTTTAAAATTTAAACTGTAATAGGTCTCACAAACATGAGTAATACTGATGGGGGAGAATAAGAACAGATAATTACTATCAAATAAATGTATAATTTCAATACCGGTGAACGTTTATAATTTGTCAAAATTCAAAATAATGTTGAACTTATGAAAAATGAAAAGTAATTTTAAGAAATGCTTTTGAATTGAAATACAAAGATTTAACATGAATGAAAGTCATTCATGTCGTCCACAAATATGTACTTGTCCTTAAAACTAGCAATTGTGACTTGGCTTAAGTTTTTTCATAACATCTCCTGGGATGAACTCTGCCTTTTCTTTAGTTTCTTAAAATCTCTGGGTTTCGGGGATTGTCTTGAAAGATTTTTTCGCTTATTCATCACTGTCTGTGTGCTGGACTTTTACTACATAAAGTCTATGTGACTTTCCCCTCGTATTTTAAGTAAAAAGAAGTCTCCTGGAGCAAAAATCTTCTGAAATCTGCAACTTTTTGCCATTCTAAGATCTCGTTGCTCACGAGAAGGGATAAACAGTAATAAATCCTTGTCCTTGCCTTGATTAGAAGAATTGGGGTTAGAATCTTGATTTTGCAAACAGTTTCCTTTAAATAAGTTTGAATTGGAACAACAGAACTAAGTGTTCCGATGACACAAGTGTTTTATGACACAATTTATAAAAAATGTAAATTCTAATGTGGTATTCTGTTGTTCAGATACATGTATAATTGAAACAAACCACTCTTAGTTTTTAAATATGAGAAGGTTTGTTCTTGCATGTGAAGTTTTGCAGTCTATGAAAATGTGATGTTTTCTAACATTCCACGTGAAGCCCTCCATAGAAGTCAGTAGCGTTGCCAGATTAACAAAAGTAATTTTTTCCTACTTCCTATCATCTTACCTTTCTAAAAAAAATTCATGTCGAAAAATACCCAATAGTATATTTATGAAGAATTTCTTTGTACGGTCGGGAAGCTTTGTTCCGATTGACCCCGCTGTTCCTATACACCCCATTTTACGGTAATGTAGAAATTTCGCGTTAACGTGTAAAAATTCAAAATATGTTTTTTAATGGGAGAGGGGCTGACACCTGTGCTAGGAACGGCACTGAATATATATACTTCAGTAAGATCAGTTAAACATTTTTTCTTAGAATGAACATAAATTTTTAGTTTTACAGGGTCATTTAAAAAACTAGAATACTGCATCAGTTTTGTGGAGCAAAACTGATATTATCGATTTACTCAATCACATTTAAAACAAATTAGGTCAATATAAAAAAAAGAAGCATTTATAAGAATCTTCATTTTCTTGTGACTGCCATCATTAAATAATCGAAGTTTATTTTTAGCACAGATAAGGTATAACTGCAAAGGCTATTAAATGACTTCCGTAAATAGGACTTCCAATCGCAGAAACATTAACATTTGAAGACCTTTGACGGTTATACCGAATGCGTGGAAGGGGCTCTTTCAGTTGAATAGAGCTTTATTTTCAGAAGCAATAATTTGTTAATATTTGAAAACAAAATTAAAGTAAAATCTGCAATTGGCAAAAAAAATTGTGGGCAAGGTCAGGACATGATCAAATCAAAGTGTAGCTCATGTCCTGGTAAATGCTGGTCACCCTTCGCACGACAAACCATACATTTTTAAAATGGTTGTTGTGTATTAGAAAATCAATCAAACTGCCATACCTGTATTAGGTAGAGGGTTCAATTATCGCTCACTTTAGGTGATTTGCCTCCAATTGGTATAAATATTTTATAAAGAAAAGTGAAATGGATCTAAAGCTGTTGTGGTATTTTGTGGCTAGAAAAAAAATTACGGAAGAAATACTTTTACTTGCGAAAAAAAATGTTTTTAATTTTTCAGTTTTTGTTTATTATTCCATTTCGTTTATTCTTGTAATTAAACTATCAAAAAGTGTGAGTGGTGTCAACTCATGGTGTCAAATTTAAGAATCAGCTGTCCTTTTTCTAATTCGAATTTTAAACACAGCTTTTTTTTATTATTATTATTTAGAGGTTAGAATTAGCGTTGGACATGTATTACGAGACATTTGCCGATCTTTTCTCTTTTACGAAACGTCATAAAAATTGAGAAAATCCCTGCAGCGTGGATGCGTGGCTGTGCCAAATTATTTTTTCCGCTATTAGACGATATATCTTAAAGGAAGAATAGCACAATTGACTGTTTTCTCGTAAGGTTTTTTTAACCATAGAAAGCAACGCAAGAAATTAAACAATATGTTGAGTGCTTTTTTTGGGGGGGGGGGGAGGGGGAAAGAGGGTGGCTATCTTGGATAAAAGTTAGGATGGCAAAGTTAAATGGCAATTGTTGTATTACAGTACTTTATGCAAGGATCCCAAACATTTAAAAGGGGCACACAGCCTTGATTTACTTGTTTTGATTAAATTGTTGCAACAATCGCTTAAACGGCCGGGAGTCTCTTGATGTTTTTGAAAGGTATACTGCCATGCTAAGCGCAAAAGTGGTATCTGCAGTCGAGCTTAAACTGAGAAAAAACTGCTTAAAGTTTTGCGCCTTCATATATTTGATTTGGATGATACTTTTTCAGAAGTTTTTAAAACATGTTTTTTGTTTTCAAATGACCATAAAACATTGTATGTGGGTAAAATACGACTTTTGTACTTATCACGGAAGTGTACCCACATACAATGTTTTATGGTCATTTGAGAACAAAAAACATGTTTAAAATTTCTGAAAAAGTATCATCCAAATCAAATATATGAAGGCGCAAAACTTTAAGGAGTTTTTTCTCAGTTTAAGCTCGACTGCAGATACGACTTTTGCGCTTAGCACGGCAGTATAGAGTATTTTATATGAGAAAGTATCGTCAAGCCCACGACTTATTATTCTTAGTTTATTAGCATAAATTTTCATATAAATGAGGAATGAGTGGAGTAAATATCGTTTTTAACGGTAATACAGTTAAAGTAAGTAAAAGTTCAATTTTATTATTTCAAAGTATTTTGGACAGTGGAAACAGTCCTTTGATTGTATTTTTCCCCCCTAAATTTGCATCTTTTTCATCTCTGTGTTTCTCTTTAATAACGTGCCATTATTTCTGTGAAGACCATTCTCGTATCTTTTTGAAGACCTTAGTAGACAAACGCTAAATTGTATATAGTGTTATTATTCTTGCGCATACACATTTTACACCTTATATATTATTTCTCTAGCCTCTTTTCTGTTACCACGCCATATATTCTTTACTTCTGTGTCAAATTCCATGGTTTTCTCCTCATTTTAAAGCTTATCGTGCCAGCTACTGACGAAAAATATACCCAAGGTGTAAGCATTGTTTTTCATTTAAAACAAAAAAAAAAACGTTTTTTTTTTCAGTTTTTTTATGATACGTTATTCAAAAAATTGCATCCGAAAATTAAGACGCATTGGCGCGGTCAGTAAATCTTCGTGCTGATGATGGAAAGGGTATGAGTTTGAATCTGGGCCGAAAAATATTTTGCTAGTTTGTTTCCTTTAGCATAATTGAAGGGCTTAGAGGATAAAGGGGCTATGGTTCATTTTAAAAAATGAGCACTGTGGACAATGGTAAGTAATGGATACAGGTAAGCAAATAAAAGTTAGTACATCGAAAAGTAAATGTCATTAGACCAATTTCAAATGCACACTAACGAAAAAAACAGAAAACAAAAAAGCTGCAACAATAAAACTTCGAACTTTCATTACTCGTAATTTCTAATTTGGGCACATAACCCCTTCATCTCAAAAGCTCTTCAATTCTAAACCAACTTGCCCAACCACCATATATATATATATTTTTTCTTTTTCATTTCTCTATGCACCATAAATTTAGTAATCTTCATAAAATTTCAAAAGTAAGATATAATTTTAAAGATTTTTTTCACCGTTATCAAGGAAAAATAATCAAGCAACTCATGATTCTGCTGCTGTTCTAAATATTACTTCAAAAAAGCGGAATGTTTGCTTTCTTTTTTTCAAGTGCAAATGCTTCGCATTGGTAAGTTAGTTAAGATTTATTTTTAAATGGAAGCAACGTGAGCTTTCAGTATTGTGGTGTTTCAATCCAGTGTATTATTGAACCATCTAAGCGCTGCCTTTTCCCTCATTTCCTGGATAGGATTTAATGTAAATATTCTATAAGAAACCTATTTTTAGACTTTATTTTGCTTTTGTCATGTGAGACGACAGAGTATTATATGTAGCAAAACAAAAGGAGAAAAACGAAGGCTATTGTCTTGGACTGAGAGTAAGATTTTTAAAATGAAGTACGCATTACCATGAACAGAAATAGCCGTCCACTTTGCTTAACAAATAAAGCTGTTCAGCAATACAGAACTGTAACCAGCAACGTTCAAAACAAGGCTTGAATAAAATTATGCAGCGAACGACAATAAAGCTCCCAGCAACATGCCGGCTTTCTTTATATACAGGGTTTTGTTTTTACCAGATTCTACAAACAGAGAATTAGGTTTGATAGAGCAGAAGAGGGAGGATCAGATACAAAGATATCCTTTATATGATCATTATTTACTCTAGCAAGAAATTAGAAGGGTATTGATTTCTCTTTGGATTTATGTACGTGGATATTGTTTGCGACAGTTAATCTTTGTGCTAACATAACCGCGTTTATGTTCTGCAGTTTTCCAAGTGGTAATGAATGCGAGTCTAGTTCACATTACTTTTTCAACGCATAGGAAAACAATGTGGAACGAATCTTTTACAATATGTTGCAAGCTGTACAGTTTTGTTTATGTAAAAATTCCGTATATAGTACGACTACAAGGCTTTTCATTATCCGTTCTCATTATACATTAATAGGATTTTTTAAGTTATTGTGTTGTATCTCTGGTAGAAAGCAAATTACCTCTCTTGCCTGCATTGTTTTTTACTGCAATCGCGCATGCATATATTAAAAATAACTTAAAAATTGAGGTAATAGAAGAGTCGATTAGTTAAATACAATACAATATATGAGTTGTTTAGACTCAAAACCCGTTAAGTCCATTTTTCAAAATCCATAGTCCTAAAGGCGGAACTATGGCTCTAAAGGTTATTTTGACTGAAAAGCCCTTACTTTATATTATTTTTTGTTGAGATCCAATGGTTTTTGAACTACTGTCTTTAAGCCATTGGTAAAGTAGCTTTTGAGTCTATATATATATATATATATATATATATATATATATATATATATATATATATATATATATATATATATAAGTATAATTATTTTTCATAAAAAAATGGACTTCACGTTTTGAATTCTATACGATTCCATGAAAATAAATACGAGCTTTTACGCAAAACTGTATCAAGTAGTCAAAATATTACATAATGCAACCACTACTTTTATGGAAGGTAGTACATTTTCCGCATATGGTTATGGATTAAATGAAGCTGCCATAAACACATTTTGTAGTAACATTTTGGAATTTACAATGTCGCTTGAATTATAGCATTGTATCACATGCTGTAACTCAAGCGATTTGAATAAAAGATTAATTGCGTTAAATATTCAAAGAAAATAACGATTTTTTGTGATGTTGCTGTTTGTCAACAAATAATACACTAATTGGGATTATTATAAGTTCCATTAAACCATTAATGCCTGACATTTTTTTCCCAAAGATATTTTGCATACTGGTTACAAACGGTGTTTAATGGACAAGAAAAATAATAAAAAAAATATTATGTAAAAAATAATTGTTTTATTAAGGAAAGAAAAATCGTCCCTCAAAAGTTACGATCCCAGAGGGTACATCCTTTTTTTTACTAAATTTTTTAATATTTAAAAAGACATTTTATAAGAAGAAATAAAATTAGCAATTAACATAAACTGGGAAGCTGGGAATAACTTTGAAAACTTAGCTTTTTTTCTTAAGACTGTGAACGATGTAATTTTTGATAAAGATCATATTAAAACTGCTACAGAACACACTTTACAATGGTTATGTGCTGCAATCTGTTAATAACGAAATGAAAGAATACCAAGGTACTAATTGAACATTATTATTTGGTTGAAATGTTCATCTTGGGGAAATTCAGACCCTTTTTTGGACCGTCCTAAAAAAAGGACGCCAGGTATTAATGGGTTAAGAATTTTTAAAAAATTTAAGCAGATACCACTAACTCAAAATCAAGTACGATTTGATTTGTAGAAACTATATCAAATCCCAAGCATGCAGCAATTTGATGTAGTTTAGTTTTTAAAGAAAGTTTTTTTCTAGATAAAATTTTTCAGCGCATTAAATGTTTTCATGGATGTGAACGGTTCTCACAAAAACATCCGAGAGATGTTTTGTATTGTTGATGTTCATAGAATGCGGAAGTCACTGAATGACTTCAATATTATAGTCGGATTTTTTTTTTTTAAGAATGGACTGATGCCTTGCTGAAAATGATACTTTTCAGCTCTTAAAATTCAACCATATGTTCCTAATTGATACCGACACAACGATATATAAATTCTTATATTTTATACAAGCATCTTAGAAATGATGCCCGTTTTTCCTAGACTCAAAAACCCTGTCCACAATTCACCCTCGAACTATTCCTTGTTTAAAAACTCATTTGTTCTCTTCTCAAGTCGTCGATCATTTTTCCTAGGCCATATGAGTCTACTATTCGAAAAGATGACCAAATGCCACCCTGGTATCTGATTTATTTCACTTAAGGCAAATCTAAACGCTAGTTTTGTGAGTTTAACTCATTGGTGATAATCACTTCAATTTATTCAATTTATCGTATTCATTCTTTGAGTGTGAAGATTCACACTGTTCAACTCGGTTCAAGAAACCGTGCTTGTTGTAAAAGGTAATGCTAATGCTCTATTTCATTCGAATTGAAACATTTTTTAGAGAAAATACACATGATAGGCATTTGGCTGGCCAATTCAGGACAGAATTCCGAATACTGCTCATTCTACGCGGCCATTGTCAAACCGCAGCTTATGAGAAGGGCCGTTGTGGTCTTGGAAAACTCCATTTCGATGTGACCGACAATACAACATGAATGTCTGGAAGTTAACGCCCAATAACTCGTAGAGTGTATCGAAAATAAGTCTTTGTTTGATATCCAGTTTTTAATAGAGTGCAGAAAAGTTAATTCACTTATTATTAATCCATGTGCAATACTTTTTTTTGATTTGAGTTGATATCTTCAGTTGCATCTAGGGCCATGCATTATACAAAATTTGGTAGCTTTATCGATTTCTGAATATTTTTTAAATAGAAAGTTGAAATCCTTAAGTCCAATAGAACGAAAAAGTTGCTTTATGCACTGGAAAAAATAAACAGTTTTTACAGTATATTATTGGCAGCAGAGGTTCCAGTTTAAAAATGTAAAATGCACAGTAAAAAACTGCAAAATTAGCAATTTTACAGTTTATTTCTTACAGTTTAACTTCTCGTTTGATACACTGATTAAAAATAGAAGGTGTTTATTTGAAACCGAATGATAAAGTTGCAGCTACAATAGTTTTATTTTATTTGCAATAGCATATTCCTTATTATCATTTCCAGTATAATGTATATCTCGCTATACAAGCTGCTCGTGGTAAAAATTTTGTCTAAATGCTTTGTTCTGATATTTTCTATTATTCGCATGGATAATTGTACATATAACCCAATGGTGAATGACTGAATTAATTTCACGTTTTCTTCAGAGAAGCTTTCATTCGAAACTCATTATAATTACTATTAATAATAATGTTTTACGGCAGACTAAATATTTTGACAATGAGTTTCCAATTTAGTATTTTTATAAAGAAATATCAAGAGTTATTGCTATTTCACATAAAAGCTACAGCTTTTCACCCATATCCTTTTCAAAAACAAAAATATGCTCAAATATACGGGATTTAAGCTACCCGTATCCTATCTATCAAAAAAAAACGAATAATAAAATTTGGTACACTAAGTGAAACGTTATGTGAGCTTTAAATATATATATAATAAAAAAAGCATAACATAGGGTCGTGTTAAATAACCACATCCTTTTTTATGTTCATTTTGTAGATTTAAAATTGTATATTGTAGTTTACATGTACTTTACAAAAGCATCTAATTGCGAGCCAATAATATTGGAACTTCGATCCTGTAATTACCCAAGAACTTCATCTCCTTATAGTTTAGCTATTGGTGATGATAATGGATCTATTGAACATGTAACCATGCTTGATTCCTGGATAAGAACTTAAAAAGTTTAATTGTTCGGCAAAATAAATAAATAAATAAGTAAAAAACTACATGGTTTATGGAATTTGTAAAACTAAGAAGTGTTGAACATGTCGAATAAAACTAATATTACCGATAAGTAGGCATTGCTATTTAGGATAAACAAAGAATCATTCAGAAATCAAACAAGATATGCTATTTAGTAAATCCATTACCTTCGTCTATACAAGAATATTGACTGCTCCGATATTGCTAATTCTATCGTATTTGCTGTGCCACAAAGGACTTTTAGGAGTCATTTCCGTTTTAAAAATATTTTTATCAAATTTAGCTATGTTGATAATATTTTCTGACTTTTCAAATTTACAAACTGTTTAACACTTACTGTCACGATTTTCAATTTTCAGCTTGATATTTTGTAATTTTAAGTCTAGATATTTCAATATTTTAAATTTATAATTTGTTTTAATTGCCGCTTTTATGTTATTTGCCACTCTAGATTTTTATTAATTAATTTATTTTTTTTTTGTAGTGTGCAACACCTTTTTTTTTAATAAATATTAACTCTACGATAAAATGAATTTAAAATTTTGTTCTTGTCTTACTACTTTATATTTCTTATCCCTTAAACGTGGAGTCCTATATATCTCGGGTGAGGAATAAGAGGGCCTGAGCTCCTAAGCAGAAGCAATAGAATTCCCAGCGAAGCTCGTTTTCTGTCTTCTTTTCTTCACAGTTTAGGTATTATGGATTAAACAGGTTTTGCGCCAAAACAGAGGATCACAAAGATTCAACTTTTCTTTAAGCTGAAGATTGAAGAAATGTATTTTCCAGAAAATATTACGGCATTCTCTTTCTTTCCCTGTATGACTATTTAGAGGAAACTTCACGGTTTTGCACTTGTCAGTTTCTACCGTATCATCCGATTTAAGTATCTGCAATGTTATGTATCTAAATATGATTTTTACAATTTCATATTCATGATTTTAATATATATCAAAACGTTTAAATAAAGCAAGCTGGTCTACCCCCAACATTGAAATTAATACTTTCCTAGTCTATCTTCTATTTCGGACAGGGACGTCATTTCAAGTTTTTCCAGGGAGGGGGAGGGGGGGCAGAGGGTCCAAACACAATGCAATTTCATCGGAAAACATAAAAACCACGCCCACTTATATGTAAATACATTGATTTCTCAAAGTCGGGGGGGGGGGGGAGGCAATTATTTATTGGTTTTGTATTTATGATAAATGTTTTATAGAAGCTTACTTCGTAAGAGCTTGCACTTTTCTGATAAATTCTGAATTTGATTTATGGTTTGGACTGGTTCGTCTCAATCATATTGTACAAATATTAATTCCAGAACACTTACAAAATACAAATCGTTGCTTCAGTAAAATGTAACTCATGAAAATATTTGAGAAGATATTTTTAAAGACTTTGTTTTAAAATGTTATTTTTCTTGTGCCTATAAATATATATATAATATATGAGAGAGAGAGAGAGAAAGAATGTTGAGTTTAGCATCAAATTGTTAGAGAAATTGCTTTTTAACTCACAGTATTTCAGTTATCTTTCTGAAATGACACACAAAACATGTCATAAGCTTTTGTTCATTTCAAAAGAAAACTGGTCAAATATATTTTCACCAGATATACAAAAAAAAAAACAGATTCTCATTCTAAATCAGAAGCTATATAAAGCAAATATTCCCGAGCCGAATCACTCTTACAGTAAATAAATTGTTGTTACAGAGATTTTCCTTTGAAATTTCAATAAAATAAGTTGTAGTTTAAGCAATAATCTGAATCAGGTACTTCAGACTTTGAATTTAAATTGTCATTTAAATTGCACAAATTATCTGTTTGTAATCAAATACCTTCTCTACTTGCAAATAATTGGTTATTTTCTGGTGTTAGTAGGTCGACCAAACAGTAAATGGATACTGACGCACTATTTTATTTTTAAAAATTTACTGCTTCATTAAACTGCTTTTATTCATGTGCTAAATGGTAGATTGCTCAAAATTAGCATTTAGCACATGTCTGTAAAAACATTTTAATTGATAAACGTAATTATTTTTCAAAATTTGAGAGGGTCTATGTTAGGCTTTTTTGTGGAAGAGGAGCAGGAGGACTTGAAATGAAAAATAGTCCTCCAAATGGTAACTACAATGTAGCATTCGTACATACCAAGAACAATACATTTTTCCAAATAGCCTCAATTTACTTTAGTGTGTATTAAACAGAGAGAGAAAGAGAGAGAATATGTACTTCCTTCCTTGGTTACATGTTAGCATTTTTTTTTAAGTGTTGATTTATTTAAGTACAGCAATTAAAGTTTGCCGAGTAAGATGACTTCATTCCCATTTCAAAGTGAGAGCTTAACTCACTTGCCATCTACAATGAAAGCCAACAAATGTCTGAAACGTTTAGGGTACTTCATAGGATTTCTTTTTAATGCAATTTTAAATTAAATATGTCTTGGCTCTCGAGTTCAGAATTTTTTTTCAACCCCTTTAGGTTTTTTAGAATTTGCGAAGTTGTCGACAAAATCAAACAATGTGACTTCGAAAGTATTGAACTACTTTTATCTTATGATCATTTAAATTTTGCTTTATACAAAGAATGCTTATTTAAATAGAGGAGGGGTCCGAAGTAAAGGTTCTGACACCTCATCCATGAGTGTCTTCTAAATATATGGCATACCTGCAATTCTGTATTTTCTATTTCGTAAAAAACTTATCGCACAATAGAAAATACAGAGATTTTGATTTGAAATCTCAATAAAACAAAATGCAAATCGAAGTATACGTGCAAATTTTAACCACAAATTTCTTTTGGAGTGTAGGAAGTTTAAATAATAATTATTTAAAATCCCAAGCTTTAGAAGCCTTATCCTGGCGATGTTCTGATTTTTCCGACTTATCTGGTTTGTTTTATATTCTGAGTTAGGTTATTTTACATTTAAGTTGTTTTAGGCTTTCTTCTTTGGTGTTGTTGATAATTTTAGTTTTCCGTACTACTCCAATGTTGAAAGTTTTATATGATGTAATTTTTTTAGAAGCATAGTTCTTTCTCTAGAGAAAGTACACATATATTCTTTTTTTTTCTTTTTAATTTTGATTTTAACATATGTAGGGGTGACGATGCACAGAATCTTTTTTTACGCTTCCTTGGTTATAAACCAAGAGAAGAATTTTCGATGTATAGCATAATTTTAATGATGATCAACAGTGAATCAAATCATATTTTAAACTCTGACAAAGAAGATCTATGCTGCTTATTTTCTGATATATTTCGTTATATATTTTCAAAGGGTGCGATAAACCAACGCATACACTCACAGATCAGTTTGTACATAGAAGAAGTTACACCTATTCATAGATAACTTAGTGCCATCATCGTAATAGGCTCAAAAACCTGTCGGCATGAAGTAGAATGCTGGATCTTCTTTTATGTGCTTTCTTATTTATATATAAACCTAAACTTCTTCCATTATATAAACGCGCTAACGTTGAAATTTACTTATATTTGTCACTATTTCGCTGTTACAAGAAACCCGTCTTTCAATGCAAAGAGACGCAAAATCATGCATATAAAAACATTCGACAAAAGACGCTTTTGTGTGGTGCTTGTTTTTACTTTTATTAGCTCACTTCTCTTTCCTTTTCAAAGAGATCTCTTGTAACGCCCTCCCCCCCCCCCCCAAAAAAAAAAAAAAAGTCGGCGAGTTTTTTCCCATTTTGGGGGTCTTAATCTGTTTTAAACTTGTTTACTTTTTAACAGAAAGATATTTATTAATCTTTTTCGTTTTCTTCTAACCCGAAAAACAAGTATGTGCACTATTTTGAGAAAATATATTATGAACGCTAAGAGGGAACAAGATACTGAACCATACTTATCAGAACTATTAAAATTGACTACGTGCTAAAAATGTTCTTTTTGTTGAAAATTCCTTAGTGATAACTAGATGAATGAATACAAATATAGATAAATAGCTGAATGCCGAGATTCAGACATACATGTATAAAACATAAATGCGCGTAGATAAATACATGGATACGTTGTAGTTAATCTAAATTTAAAACATATCTACTTGAATGCATGTAGACAGAAGTATAATTCTTTCAAGTTACTCTCCAAATGAAAAAAAAAAGGCAATTTTTTCTCGAAGCAGAAATCTAAAAGCTTCCAAAAAGTCCATTGCTTCGTTATTCTTTTGCCGCTATTGTAGTTTTTCGGGATTATTCTTGTAAAAAGACTTTTATTTCGTTTCTAACACAAGCATTGAAATATTGATTTGTTTTTCGTTCTTAGACTCTCCTCGACCTGACTCTCAAATTCTTTTGAATTACCTACGCCTTAACCCCCGTGGATTGCACGTTATATTCCAAATGCGTGAAGTAATTCAATTTTGTTTTGAGACCCTGACTTTGGAGCTCAGTCAAATCAACTTACCGTAAGTGCCTATGCTATATGCATGTTTGCTTTTTGCCTTCCATGAAAATTATCAGTTTCATGTAATTTATTAACCCATGAATGCCGGGCTTTTTTTTTTTTTTTTTTTTTTCAAAGATATTTTGTATACTGGTTACAAATAGTGTTAGATGGACAGGAAAAATAGTTTAAAAAAATTCTTTTAAAAATATTTTTTTTACTTAAGAAAGAAAAATCGTCCATAAAAAGGGACGCTAGGCACCAGAGGGTACATACTTTTTTAACATTTTTTTTCTGCCTACGATATAATATTGAAAAAGACAATTTATAAAAAAAAATAAAAGCAGCTATTAACATAAACTGGGACGTAGGTTCAGAGAATAAGGAAATATTGGTGTTGTTGAGTATGAAAGTCAGCAAAGCATTTGTTGTCAAACTTGCGTATTGCATTTTCTGCATTTCCGATAAGCTTTTTTACTTCAATGGGCACATCTTACCCGAGTCTTATTAAAGCAATATAACGACTTTCCCCATAATACCTAACTCAGTTTGGAACTCTTGAGCTCAATGCATTCTGTACAACAGCTTCAAAAATAAAAATGAAGAGTGGCTACCACCATTTTTTAGATTGGATCAAAAACCGGTAGTTCTCGATATTTTAATGCATGCTATCTATCTCTCTATGCAACGATTGTACTGAGCAATCATACATATTTGGTTCATCAATGTCAGTTACTTTCTTTTCGCTATTGGGCAATCGCTTAGCCTTTACTATAGGATAAACTCCATGAAGATTCGATGTAATAGTTACAACATTGCTATTATTCCACCAAACCAACATAATATTTTACCTGTCGTCGACATTTATTCAAAACTTCCTCTTTTTTCTTTTTTGAAAGACGTAGCTTTAGTTATTGAGCATTTTTCAATCCGATTCTTGCACAAAACCTTTCTCGGACAAATAATCACATAGGAACGCAAGAGAAGTAAATAAATTGTCACAGTAGAAATCAAAATTGGCATGCTAAGGAAATTCCGACCCCCCCCCTTTCCCAAACAACAAATGCATATGCAATCCTTGAATTCTTCATCGAGGTGAAGTGCTAAGCTTCTGAAATAGCTTAGGTCTTCTTCAACAGTCTAACAACTAAATGCATTATGGAAAAGTAATTAAATACAGAAAATAAGTAATGCTTTCCTTCAAAATTTACCTTGGATATTTTTCTTAATTTAAAAAAAAAAAAGTGAAATGATGACACATTTTTAAAAAAAGTCAATTAAATTTATGTATTAACTAATTTTATTCAATTAATTTTTTTAGGTTTTAAAAATAAAAATTAGTATCTATTTTTCAGTCTAAATCATTTACTAACTTCTTTTGAGATAAATTATAGATTCTAAGCAAGAAATCAGCCATGGTTAAACAATGCAGCCATTAGTGCGTCCCTTTTTAGGCACGTTCTTAAATCGCTATAAAATCCATTAAAAATTTAAAATCTACAAAATTGCGAAAAAAGGTAAACTAAAACATCGATCAAAGTATCACATATATCAAACACAGATAGATTTACTTGTTAATAATTTTAAAAACTTAGCTTTTTGTTCTTGAGATTGTGAACAATGAAATTCTTGATAAAGATCATATTCAAACGGCTACAGAACACACTTTATGATGGTTATGTGATGCAATACGTTAATAATGAATTGAAACAATACCAAAGTATTAATTGAACATTATTATTTGGTTGAAATGTTTATTTTTGGAAAATTCAGACGCACTTTTTGGACCGTCAATAAAGGGACGCTAGGCACTAATGGGTTAATCTAATAAACATTTCAGTTTTTATAAATATCAGTTTTGATTATAAAAGCTCTTAAATCAAGTCAAATACTTGAAATTATCGACTTATTCTGGAATAGTCTTTTAAAAAGATTTATATTTCATTTCTACCACAAAGATTGATTTTTTTTTTTTTTTTTTTTTTGTTCTCAGACTCTCCTCGATCTGACTCTCAAATCCTTTTGAATTACACAGGCCAACAAAAAAAACCTTTTTGAAAACTTTTTTAATTTTAATAGCTGATCTTGATAGATTTTTATGTGCTGAATCCAAATCTGCTTGTAGTTTTTATGTATCACCCTTAGTTTCCAAGCAAAATGTATTTTATTATATAGTCTAATACCCATTTACAGTATATAGGGAAATCAATGAAACACTGTAGAATCGTAAAAATGGTTTGTATTTACAGTAAAATACTTGGAATAGTAATTTTATGTGATGATACAAGGTTCACTTGTCAACTGGAATTGCTTTATATTTTCTTTCCCTTTTTTCCTTGAAGCTTCTTGTGTAGCTTTTCCTGCGATGAATAGCTTGCTGAACTTCCCGATGAAGTGACCAACAGTATTCCCCCATCATGTTGTAGCATGTGTTTCAGCAGTGCTGCCAACATCATCTTTGTTCATTAGACCTATTTTTTCATGTTATCTTAACTATGAAAAAGCTGTTAAATTCTAAAAATGTTTCTTTATTTCATGAATGTAACTATAAAATGTGAATAAATGGTGGGTGATACAACTTTTTAAGCATCATATTTGGATTCAGCAACCTAAACAACATAAGAATAAGGTATTTTCATTAAAAAAGTTTTTTCATCGTTGGCCTGTGTTATCTACGCCTTAACCCCCGTGGATTGCACGTTATATTCCATGAAATAATTCAATTTTATTTTTAATCCCTGATTTATGAAGTTGACACAAGTCAACTTACCTTAAGTGCATATGCTATATGCATGCTTTCTTTTTGTCTTTCCTGACAATTATCAATGTCAGGTCGTTTAAAAATCTAATAAACATTTCAGTTTTCATAAATATCAGTTATGAGTATGAAAGCTCTTAAATATAGTCAAACACTTGACGTTATTGTTTTCCTCTTAGCATTTCTGAGTTCATTCTAACAATCAATTAAAAACAGAAGCTCTTTTGAGGCTTATTGAAACAAAATGCCCCATATAAGTGGTTTGAGATTTCAAATAACAGAATAAATAATTGAACAGTTGGACACTACGCCCCATTGTTATACAAATTATGGTGACAGTAATAGCATTCATGCTGCGTTGAATTGCTATTCAATGAAAAGGAGAAATAAATATTGATTTGTCACATACATAAGATTAATATCGCGTTAATTAAACATTAAATATAATAAAGTACATTGATTTGAGACAATGATGGGGTCAATGGCATTAGTATATCCTGGATAATTACACTAAAACTGATGGAATATAATGAAGCAAATATTTTTTGGTCTAATTTAGAACCATAAGTGGTATCAGAAAATGGACCCACTTGTATGATATTATATTTAAAAATCTGATCTTAGCAAAATTGATCAGAGCAATTCCTTTGTTAGAAAGACTGAAAAGAGTTTTAAGATTTAAAAAAAAAAACATTTAAACTGAGAAATAAGAAATTCATTTAACATAAATTTAAGTTTAAATGGTTTTACGGAAGTATCAGCTTATTATTCGTAAGTAGTCTAACAGTTCATAACAATGGATGTGATATAAAATTCAAATTCATTAATTATTAAGCTAATACGAAAACATCAGAAAAATATTTACTTTTGGTCTGGCTGAAAGTTCTAAATATGTATTTTGGATGAGTTAATCTATTTTATGTTATTGTAATGTAAGTCGAAATACCACGCAGCACCTACGCGGAAACATGTGTAAAAAAACTGTTATGCTAGTATTCGAAATTGAAAATAATGCCTAGTATGTAGGTCTGTGCTAATCGATCAGCACTAACAAATACGAAAGATTTTTCTTATTATTAAGAAACAAAGTTTCGACTTACCCTGAAACCCTTACTCCACTAGGATACAGGTTCCACTTAAAATAACCTTAAAAACGTTATTATAATTGAGAAAATTAGTGGTATCCACCAAAATTAGTATAAATCATTACATGAGTAACGTAATAAAAATGTAAGTTAACTTTAAACTAAGAAAATGAGATTTTACATGAAAAACGTTTTCTTACGCCTAAGTTTTTTCAAAAAAAATTTTTTTTTCAATTTTTATCTGCTTAAAACTCTTACTTGGAATGGTTTAAATACATTTTTGAAGACAAATAGATCGCCTTTGCCATATTTATTAAGTTATTTAATGACCTGCTTATCTGGGCAAATGGACATATATGTATGATCAAAATGTGACTATACTTGAAATTTTCACAGGCGCAAATCATTAATAATTTCTGGTAATTAAATTGAACAAAATGAATATAAGCTATCAAATTAATCTTATCTTATTATTTTTACATAACTTCTACTGAATAATAATAAAAATTAACGAAATCGGAGCAGTTACAGTTGATTCCGCTTAATGAAGTAGCGATTTTGTCGCGAAAAAATATTCTAATAAGCGGGACATTTCATTATCCGGTATAAAAATAATGCATTGTAGTGGTTTGGTACATTGAAAATGTATTATATTAAGCGGGATATTATTTTAACCGATATTCTAATAAGCGGTCTAGACTGCATTTTGCATGGTATTGTTGAAACATTTATCCATGGAGTCTTAGGTTATTTTTCGAGGTTTTTTCTTGTCCTTTTACGTGGACGTTACCTGTCATTTTACCTGTGTAATACAATTGCGTTTTACTTACAATACTTGTATGGCCCACTTGATAAAACCTAATTTCTTTGCTGACATGCTTACTCACTTTTGTACAACCGATTGTTCTCCCAGGTTTTGGTACCACTTCAGTTCCTTTGAGAGAGCTCTTTGATAACCTGAGGGGAAGTTCCAGTTGATCTATGTGATCCAGTTTTTCAGAAATCATACGGTGAAGGAGCCAAGTATTTTGAATTATTACATCAATCAGAAACATAGCAAGTGGAAACCAATGCAATAGTTTGAAATATTTTCATACATTTAGTCAACACTTCCAATAACCTTGCTGCTTCTCAGAAGCCAATCAGCTATTAGTAGAACCTAATGGATTTATTTTTATAGTTTGATACGTTTGTCACAACATTATTATCTCTCCAATGAACGAAAATTATACCAGATGTTTTATTGGTCCTGTAATTCATTGTACCTCTCTGTTTTTTCAGATTTTTTACATTTTCAACTGGATAATTTTCAATTATGTTTTCCTTTGCTGTACTTACAACTGCAAACCCTAAATTTGCTATTCTTTCTACGAGCTTTATGGATGTAAAATAATTATCCATTGCGATCCAAAATGGATATTTTGGGAGTTCACTAATTAGATCCAAAACCACAGAGCCTCCAAGACCGTAATATTTTGGGTTAGCAATTTTACTGGAGTCTTTTGCTTCACCAAAATCAAACTGCACTAAGTAACCATTTGGACAATTTAGACACCAGCCCTTAAACCATAATTTACTAATAATTAACTAATAGTTAAAAAGGTGATTTTATATTATCGCAAAAATAATTTGAACAAAATTACTTTCATTTTTCAAAAATAAATAAATAATCAGTAAATATAATTTTTTCAGCAAAAAAGTATAATAAAATGCAATTTTTGGAATAGTTTTGAAAAATTTCTGACGGGCTTTCAAACCTAAAAAAACACCCTTTAAATACGGCCCAGGCTTGAGACATAGAGTCCAATAACCGGATGAGCGAATGCACTGTTTTAAAAGAATAGTAAATGCGCTTTCTATAAAGAATTAGGAAATACATTTTCGAATACGAGGAAGTACACTATATTTCGACATTTTCAGCTATTTTTCACGTAAGAAAAGTCCCTTGCCTTTGATTATTCTTTTTTAGCCAACACTATTTTGTCCTCGTCACGATAGACGTTTTCTTTCTGTTTTGAGAAACTTCTTATTGCATCATTTTTACTATAATGATTTCTTTTGTTTTTTCAATTTTTAGTTTTACTAACCGCTCAGAAGTTGAAGAACTGAAATAATCCTCAAAAAATCCCAGAGCTGGATTTAAATGCTGTATTAATGTTCAAATGCTGACTTCATTGTACACCGATATTTGAATTTGCTGAGGGCTATTGTGAAAAAAAAAATATTTCACTTCATACTCGTTCAAGGCCTTGTGATCTTGTACATAAATGTAAAAAAAGTAGGGTGCGCCTTGGTCCGTAGCAAAAAAACAAATTTTTTTGAACCACCCTAGGGTAGGTGGGTTGTGGGTGATAACTTTCTGAAGTTTTCAATTTAAAATTTGCATCTGGTATATCCTTTTGACATATTCAACTAATTTATGTATTTGAAATTAGCATCGTTCCTCGTTGTTTGATACGGTTCAAAATGCTTTTTATTATTATTCCCTTTATTATTATCTTACCTAACACCCCTATTTTTGTAAGATCAGAGAAGACCTGACGCATGCGTATATGCGCGGAAAGTTTTAACAAAAAAGATCAAACAGTACCTTTTTGACATTGAACACCGAAGACAACATGTTTTTTTTATTTTATATAAAGCTTGCAACATTTTAATTTAAACGTAAAATTGTTTTGAATAAAACAATAAAAATTAAATGGCTCCCGGAAATGAACATATTTCCTTTGGTTTTGCAATGTATTAAATATTTAACGAATATGAAGAAAGCAAAGTCCAATGTCATCTCATTGCGCACAAGCCTCAAGTAAAACGTTAAACCACAAAATCCTTTCTCATATTGGAGGTTCATTTAAGATATCCTAAGAGTAAAAACAAGTGCAAATAATTTCAAATTTCCTTTTTAATCCCGCGGAACAATTGTCTACATGGAGCCTCGGGTCCCGATCTCTCTAAAAGAACTTTCGAATAAACCTTCCCCACAACAAGGTGCTTTCTCGCAACTACTCATATTGATTGAGATTTTCTAGTCACGAAAAGAGATTTCAATTCTTCTTTCGGATCCCGACGTAAAAGATGGGCATCCTATATACTCTAATAAAAACGCTGAAATCGAAATCTATTTAACTTGAAAGAAAATCTCCCCGAGTGAGTTATTTCAACATATTTTAGAAAATAGATTTCCCAACTTACGCTCGAAATATTGAATCGCGTGCTTAAATCGGGAATTGCTATTTGCATCGAATTGTTTCTCGCTTCAACGTTTGAAAATACGATTAAGGTTGTAACGTTATTTGCAATTTTGAAATAAAAATTATCTATATTGTTATAGGAATTATTTGGAGAGTAAGGGAATTTCGCGTGATGCATTGTAATGACCGAATAAAAGTACTTTGCTCATGAAAGAGATATTATTCGCTATTGTTCTTCATACACATTCAATAACACGTCTTGTAAAATGCATAATATAGCTAACATTACCGTGGAATTTGAAATTTTTGCTTTAAATTATCTATACTGTTTTGCTATTATTGTTTGCAATATTGAAAACATAACGTGTGTATTTTTTACCCATTCTGACACGAGTTTGATTTTCCCGTACTTTTTATTTTAGTTTTCTAACACACACACACACACATATATATATATATATATATATATATATATATATATATATATATATACACTGCTCGACATTGAAAATGCAACACCAAGAAGGAGTGGTCAGAAATTCATGCAAATTTTACCGTAGACGCACGTCACTGAGTTATGCAAATGATATGTAATGCGCAGCTCTCCGCCGCACGTGAAGTAAGATATAAGAGAATGAAGTTGAAAAGTGGGCTATGTTCATGTTGGTTTTTCTGCCAGACTAATTATCGGAGAAATTTGGTTTTTGTCTCGAAGGATACCAGAACCATTTCCCGTCGACTGGTTGCACGTGGCCTGCAATCACGGCGCCCGCTAAGAAGACTGCCATTGACCTCCACAGCACAGACTCCAACGTTTGGAATGGTGCCGGACCAGAGCGACGTGGATGGCAGAATGGCAAACCGTAGTGTTCTCAGATGAATCTCGCTTCTGTTTGTCCAGCGATAGTCATCGCATGTGTGTGGCGTCGACGTGGAGAAATATCGAATCCGGCAGTAACTGTGGAACGCCCCACAGCGCGACAACGTGGCATAATGGTTTGGGGAGTTATTGCATACAATTCCGTATCACCTCTAGTTCGTATTCGGGGCACTATGACGGCCCAACGATATGTAGATAATGTACTGCGGCCGGTGGCAATCCCCTACCTTCAGGGTCTGCCAAATGCAATTTTTTAACAGGATAACGCCCGGCCTCACAGTGCTCGAATCAGCCAACATGCTCCACGAGGTGTACAGATGCTTTCTTGGCCACCATACTCTCCTGACTTTTCACCAATCGAACATGTGTGGGACGTGATTGGACGCCATTTGCAGAACCTGAGCCGACGCCGTCCTCACTATAAATTTTGCTTATTTATTTTGAAATAAATATCACTTATTGTTCCATGCTGTCTCTGTCTTCTTACCAAATTTCATCAATTTCTGACCACCCCTTCTTGATGTTACATTTTCAATGTCGAGCAGTGTGTATATATATATATATATATATATATATATATATATATATAGTATATCCTATGGCTGCAGTCAATTGCTGAGTAGATATGACATACTTTTCTTTTGTATTGACCAGTCCGTTGTCGATAGGTAACGGGCGAATATATTTTCTGTACAACTGGTCAAATTAATAGAAGAATCGTGTCAGAAAGGCAAAACATTAGTACTAGAAAAGGAAGTTTATTTCAACTAGTATATTCTGTGTGTGCTGAAAATATAGAGCACTGATATAGAGTTTTTTTCTTCTTTGGAATTGAAACCTTTATTTTCTCGTATCAATTACTCAATTATTTACAGAGCCTAGTATTTGAGAAAATATCATTTTGCCAAAAAAGACTGTATAGACAAATCGGCAACTAAACCAGGTAAAAGTGTAGTAGGTTCATTTTAAGATTTTTTTTTCTTGCTTTTTGCCTCTAGCTAAGGATGATAAATCCTACGGTTATCAAACTATCAAAATGTTTCATTCTTGGATAGTATCATTAAAAGTAGGGGAATGTGGGCAAAGTGAAAAACGGGGCAAAGTGGTAAAATAATTTCATAGTTTGCGGCACCAACTAATGTAATAAATTTTTAAAAGTTCCTAGACATGTAGCTAATTCCTGTCGAAAAATTAATCGTACCAAAGATCAACAAAAAACATTATACAAGTCATTTTCAAAATTTGATACCATTAATGTAATATTCGCGATTTTCCAAAGATATTTCTTTTTACTATAAAATGATAAAATTTTCGCAATAATCATTTTACTTATGAATTGAGATCTACTGATGTCCAGTACAGTTTTTATTCGGTATATATTAAACACGTTTTGATTTTAAATGTTCAATGTAATTTATCGAATGCACGCGGGGCAAATTTGATGGGGCAAAGTGAAATTGTTCATTTTGCTTGCTCATGCATTTATATACTAAGTCACGTTATTTCTCATATATATTGATGAATTTATTTGCTTGTTTATTTATTTATTCGTATATTTTTTCATTAATAATTCATTTATTCACGCATTAAATAGAAAATGTTTCATTACAAAAATATTGTATCTTTCACTTTGCATCATAGTTTTTTGAGGTGAAAGTTTTCCACTCTTTTTTAAAGTTGCAAAATAACTGGCAAAAGTAAAAAATATTACATTATTTTAAGTTGTATTTTAAAATACATTATTCCTTCGATATGTACACTGATTTTTAGAACGAATTTCCAATTTGTTCATTTTGAAATAGGTGAGTCATATTAACTATTTCCCTTTGCCCCACATTCCCCTACTTATATAGCAAACTCTCGATTATCCGCTATCGGATTATTCGCCATTGTCTCGGGAAAGAAGACCAACAGATTATTTCGAAAAAAGTACGAATTTAACCCATTAATGCCAGACATTTTGTTTTCCAAAGATATTTTGTATACTGGTTACAAACAGTGTTTAATGGACAGGAAAAATAATAAAAAAAATATTATGTAAAAAATAACTTTTTTATTAAGGAAAGAAGAATCGTCCCTTAAAAGTTACGATAGACCCCAGAGGGTATATACTTTGTTTACAAAATTTTTTTTCTGCCTACGATATGATATTTAAACAGACATTTTATAAGAAGAAATAAAATCAGCAATTAACATAAACTGGGAAGCTAGGAATAACTTTGAAAACTTGGCTTTTTTCTTGAAATTGTAAACGATGTCATTTTTGACAAAGGTCATGTTAAAACTGCTACAGAACACACTTTACAATGGTTATATGCTGCAATCTGTGAATAACGAATTGAAACAATACCAAGGTACTCATTGAACACTATTATTTGGTTGAAATGCTCATTTTGGGGAAATTCAGACCCTTTTTTGGACCGTCCCTAAAAAGGGACGCTAGGCATTAATGGGTTAAATTTTGTTTTCCTTAACATTTCTTACCCAAGAGTGCGGTGTACTTCATCCAATAAATTACTTTCTTCGGGCGTTTTGTATCTTCCTTACCCCTTATTTAATGCTTTTTCGGATTATCCGCGATGTTCGTTATCCGTGATACCCGTGCCAACCAATTCCGCCGGTAATCGGGAGTGTACTGTACCAACAGGAGGAACTGATCAATTTTAAAACCGTAAATACATTTCTAGAAGCTAAGTAGCATAACGCTAATTATAGATACTTTACTTTGTGTTTGGTGTTAATATAGTGCTTTGTGTGAAATTTCACTCACGTTTAAGGTATGAATATTTGTGCTCAATGTATGAATATTCGGGCTTAGGTGTCGTGGCTATGATCGGACATATTTTTAACAACCCTACAAGTGTACTTCATGCACTGGAAATCGGAAAGAGGCCTTAAATTTTTATCAAGCTCAAATTTTTAAGCAAAAACTAAGCATCGGGGAAAATGAGCGAAAAAAGCAATTGGCAATTAAAAAAAAAATAATTATCAATGTTTTATATTTTTTTAAGTTAAAACAGAAGCCCGTTTTAACTTAATGTGTTTCAATCGTAATATTACCTTTTTTTGTGTCATAATATAACATTATTTCGACTTTTAATTCCATCTTCTATTTCACCTCCAGAATGTTTTTTTTTCCTTCTTAATGGAATTGATCACTATTGCGGTTTTTACTGTCGTATATTTCACTCCTTAAAAAACTAATTTTGCTTGTCCAAAAAGGACAAAGAGTATTTTCACTCCTTCCAAGGGAAAAAGAAGAGAAATATCTATGACTATAATATTTCAGTGACCATAATATTCTATTACAGGAAGCAGACCTCTTGTTAAGATATCGTTTTTGAGTTTGAAACCTACAATTGGGCTAAAAAATATTGGATCCCAGTGGAGCTCTTTTCAAAACCTCTGAATGGATTCTCTTAGTTATTTGGAGATTAATTTTCATGATACTACAATGCCACTTAGCCCTATTCAGAATACAACAAAACCACATGTGACTGCAAACACTTTTGCACTCTTTTTTCTTTTTTTTTTTTTTTAATAGAAAAAAATGCGGGTCGCTGTGCGTCGTATAAAAAAAATTTCAAATGCGTTTTTAATGTTTACCATATTCTATAGTATGTAACATTACTCAGCAAAAACAAAAACATTCACCGCGCTTTCGTCATGAATTTTCAATTTTTAATATAATTCAAATACTAATACTTTTGCGCAATTTCAGATATGCGTAAAAAAGTTCTAAAAAAACGCTTTTATTTAAAAGTTTCACTGTAACAATGTATAAGCTTGTTATTGGAAATATTTACTAGGAAACTTACTTCGCTCTAATTTTAACTTTTCAAACATGACTTTATCGATAATAACTTTTTTAAGCAACATATAAAACAAAGCTCTTCTTTGATAAATTTATTAATTTAAAGTTGCAGTTGCAAGCCTCTTCAACTTGCCACATAAAAAAAAAGAAAGGACCTTTTTATCAGAATAGTTCCTATGCACCATATGATCTTTTTACATACAGAGTATATGAATGATATATATACAGTGCAGCACAAAAATTAAGAACAATGCATAAATACTTGAATAAAAAGAAAACAATTCAGCTTTCAAATTACTTCTGCAGATAAATAACTAATAAATTCTAAATATGAGTCTGGAATTTTGAAGCATATAACTGAAACAAAAATCAAAAACTACAAAAAACATTTTTTTTATGTTGCAAAAGTTTATGCACAAATCAGATTCTATGAAAATCTATCTTGAAACATGGTGGACCTTAAATTTTTGACCCGATTAGCAGTCCTTGTCATTCCAAAGCACACAAGTCTACACAATTTTTGCAATTAATGCTAGGAGAGTATTCTGCGACAAAGCTGTTTTTTTTCCCTTAGCTATTTTCGTAAACGGTCAATAAATGTTTAATTTCTTGAAATACTACTGTTTTGATAGATAAATCTTCATAGGTAGAATTTAATGCAATACAAGTAAAAAATCAAGTTGTACTTCATAAAAGCTTGTGCAAACTTTTATTTTCAGTTTCTGAAACTGTAACTTATATTCTGAAATTTTGTTTTCTGTATTTCTCAAACTTTAATTGATCTTATTAAATTAAAAAAAATAGTTTGAATTAATTGGCCATTTCAATACTTTAGAATAATTCAAATAAAACATACGGTAAGGCATCTATGAAATATTATTATTTTTTAAACATGTAACTTATGTTCTAAAGCTTTTGTTGTTGTTTTGTGCCAGATAGATTGGATATTTGATGTGCGATGCTTTTCTCTATTTTTTTAAAAAACTTTTTGTACCGCATAGATGAAAATTGTTTTCTTTTCTTTTCTTTTAATGATTGGAATATTTCAAACATTTCCGAAAAAAAATAAATTTACGAAAAAGTGAAACAAAATTCAAAGATGACAATATTTTGACTTCTGCATCAGCTTTTTAAATCCTCGAATGATGTCAATGATGCCTCTTGTTTCTCTAATGCAATAAACCATTTTTGAGTTTAGGGACACACAAATCAAATCCAGTTCAAAAACTTGATCGATAAGAAAATTACTATTTTGCTATCGTTAATTTAGACAAAGTTTACCTTGGTTTCAATTACATCTTCTTCCCGCACTCATTTTAACTTTAACACATTTACAACATCAGAGTTTATTAGAACTATTTAAAGCCTTAAAAATTAAATAAATACTTTTGTGCATGAAAAATAAAATAATATAAAACTGCTTATTAATGCAAAAGTAAGTAACAAAAGTGCATACATGTGTTTTGGAGGTACATGTAAACCTTTTTTCAATGAAAAAAAAAGCATATGGATGAAAAAACATGCTACAAAATCTTTTGGTGGATGATTTTTCATAAATTAGCTTACATTTTTTGCATTGAAGCAGGATTGATTTGTAACTCCAAAACACATGTGTGAACCTTCCCTCTCACTTGTAAATTAATGCGTTGTTTTGTGTTCCCTAATATTCAAAAACTTGTTACTTACAAAAAATAAATAAATGTACTCCTACTTTGTATACTAACAGTAAAAGCTTCTTCAGTGTGTCAGTGTCTTGAAATTAAATAAACTAATTTTCCCAGCCGCGAAGAAATTTGACAGCAGCTGAATCAGAGGCAAAGTCTTTGAAAATAGTCACACCAGGCGCGATCTTTAATCTAAACATGAACACGCGTCTGACAATATCCCTCGAATGACAGGTCAGTTAAATCGGGTTTCATTTTGACTCCCAAGATAAACAAGGATTGGAAGAAGTGTCACTAACCTCTCTTAAATAATAGTCTCTTCCAATATTACCGTTACGGGGCTTTGACACCTCTGGTTCGCTACGAGGGATGGATCTACTCTTGGCGATAAAAAGGAGGTTCGATTGCACCGTGGCGACAGACCCACGTGTCTTGAAAAGGGTATTGCTACCGCGTAAAATAATGTCATCTTTCAGAATCCATTTGATTCTGAAATACAGCGGGAGTGACGTGAATTGCGAATAAATTCTTTAGCATCCTTATTTAATAGGTTTCTCCCAAACATCAACTGCAGAGTCAATCTCTAAAGGTAGAAGAAAAGAGAGGGATTGATATATTTATCGTTTAGATATATAAAAAAAAATTCTCTGAAATACAATAAAAACGTGTTCCACATTGTAAAAATTGAGGCGCTACGCAGAGATTATGTTTCTTGCAGTGGTATTTTTAACGTATGTCAGTTTTCATGGTGAATTCATGAGAGTCTTTTTTCTTTCAATATATTTTTTCCCATCTAACAATTATTAGAATCAATTTCTAGCAAAAGTCTATCATTTTTTATTGGGATTCATTGATTTTTTACTTCCTTTTACGTAGTAAAGGAAGTATTGTGATCGCGAAAAAAACTCACTCAAATTTGAGTCTAAATTTTGATTTTGCTCACCCCCGAATGAATGTTCAGTAGTTTTTTCGACCTGTCAGCACGTGCATATGTACCTACCAACATATAAGCAGCCGAAAAATTCTTTTCAACCACCCCCGAGTTAATTACGACGAGTTTTCTCGTGACGTCTGTATGTACGTATGTGCGTATGTATGTATGTGGGTCGCATAACTCAAAAACTATATGCCGTAGAACCTTCTAGCTTGGTATTTAGGCTCTGAGGATGGTCTAGTTGTGCACTTCCCCTTCTGGTTGCATTTGAATGTTCCCAAGGTGGTGTTTTACCCCTTTTTTGGGGTAAATCAGTGTTAATTTCAATGCAGACTGAAGTGATATGAATTGGCGCAACCACTTGGCGATATGCCGCCCAGCTTTTGGTCACCAAGTGTTTGACGCCAACTTGGCGATAAATTTGGCGAAAAAATTATTTTTTGAATTTGGGTTCAACTTGGCGCTATTGGCGATATTTTGCAAAACATTCACTGAATGATATTAAAATCAGCAATATTTAGAAAATTAACCATCGTAAAATATTTTTTGTATTGTTTGATGGCAGATTAGGGGAGTAAATATTTTGAATTGTTACCTTGCTCACTCCAAGCACTTTTTTAACACTTAAGGCGACTACTAAGAAATTTACACGTAAAAGAAAGTAGTGTGGGGTACATACCAGATTTTTTATTACTAATATGACCACTAGCAAATTGTAATAAGTTTATGCAAATCTCCTGAAGGAACAAGTATCCACTCTCCTATACACAATTTTTAATTTGTATCACTATAAAAAATACATTTTAATTACTAAGTACAGTGAAGCCCCGTTATAACAAATACCAATATAATAAAATATCCTTTTGAACAAAATAAATTTTGAGTTCCATTTTAATTACCATTACATTGCTTGAATTCCACTGCAATGAATTAAATATTCGGTGGTTCTTGGAAATTTGTTATAGCGGTATTTCACTGTATATAATGTCATAGAAAGTTCGACATGTTTTAAATACATTTCTTGCTGTCCGTAAGAATGCCTCAATTTCAACTTCACTCACCGTTTGAATTTTTCTTTCATTAGTTGCTTCTAAACTTTTCTTTCCGATTAAGCTCAATTTTCTTATGCTGCACAACGTCACGCTAAGCCTTTGTCATTCCGAAATTATCTGTATAATTTGCTACTGTTGCCTCGGGAATTGGAACTGTTTCATTGGTTTGAAGTTAAAAAAATCTGACGTGGACACCACACTATTTTCTTTCACGTTTAAATTTCATAATAGATCCTAGGTGTTAAAATAGCTCCTCAGATTGAGCAAAATAATAGTTCACACATTAGCATTCCTATATTGTAGCGAATCAATGAAAAAAATGTTTTGCAATGATTTTTCATCCAAATATCGCCGAGTTTAGTATCATTCACTGGATCATTAGCAAAATATCGCCAATAGCGACAAATTTGACACAAATTCGAAAAATAATTTTTTTCAAATAAGAAATTTAGACCGAAATTTGAGTGAATGTTTTTTTCGCAATCACAATACCGTGGATAAGGGTTACTCGAGCCCATTACAGTTAAATGATAAAACCTGGGTTTGGTACCGTTAGAGATTGCAGAGTGCTTCTACCTAGCGGAGAAACGAGGAACTACTCTTCAACTAATAAGTACCAAACCCAGATTTTATCATTTTACTGTAATGGGCTAAAGTAACCCCCTAGGGTCCAAGTAACCCTTATTCGCGGTACTTCCTTTACTACGTAAAAGGAAGTAAAAAGGGTTTCGTGTTATGTTAATGCCTTAATTTTTCTCTGTTTTTCCTCTCAAAACACGCTGTTTGGCTTTCCAGATTTTTTATTCACGTACAGCAAATACTAAAGTAAGTTAGTTTGGGCCACAAAGCATTTTAAAGATTATAAAAACAGATAGAAGAAAATCGCTAAACTTTTTAGAATCGAAGATAAAATTGGAAAATTGAAAATAATTTTACCGGAACAATTACTGTTGAGATTGAGCAACCAAGAGTAGTTATTGCTTTTATTTAGCAGTGACAGGCGATCACTTCTTTTCTTCG
The DNA here is from genome assembly GCA_038373865.1 of Uloborus plumipes. NCBI lineage: Eukaryota > Metazoa > Arthropoda > Arachnida > Araneae > Uloboridae > Uloborus > Uloborus plumipes. The sequence goes on along the minus strand of JAXGGA010002425.1, from coordinate 28,247 downwards.
CTTTATGATTGCTGGATAGCGATCAATATGAAACATCGCAATTGCTTGAAAAAACATTTCAGAATGCTTTATTATAACTTCTGTCAACGACTTTTATCACTCATGACGAATAAAATTCATGAAAGTTAAATAGTGTGGAAAATATCACGTATCTAGAAGTAATTTGAGAAGGCATCGGGTACTATAGCAGTGGGGGTTAAAACTTAGTTTAAAAGGTAAGTGCGCCAAATAGGCCAATCAAAGGTTCAGAGTTCAATACCTCACACACTTATGATTCAATTAACTCCGTTTTTTATACATTCATTGAGTTTTTATTAAAGAATAAATCAAAATATTCCAACTGAAAAATTTAAACTATGTATCTCAACATTTTAGGAAGAGGGGTCTCGAGTAATGTCAACTGTGAGAAACCACGAAAAATGACTCAAACTAAAAAAAAATATATATATTTTTCGTAAATAGAAAAACCTTTTAAATTACATTTCATGAATTCAAAATTATTATCAAAAATCCTATATTTACTTCAATGGAAAGGGGGAAAATCACTCGCGCGTCGCATTCCGTACATTGATAAGCCCTTAATTTCTGTTTTTTGGTTAGTTAAAGTAAGTGCACATATGCAGCACTGAATCATATCCTCCACCTGATCTACTGGTATCTTACTAAGGGCACCGGAGTCCCAATAATGCCAATCATAACCTTATTTGGGCATTCAAATCACAGGAAAAAATTGGAGGAACTCAGCGGTATTTTTCTTTTTCAACTCGTCAACTATATAAATAACCCGGTCTACTGCGCGGCAGCACGATGTGCTCTCACCGAGTCACTGGGCTTTGTTATTTGAATTTACTTCTCATAAATTTTAAAGTTATTCAAACTTTGTTCGCGTTTAGAGAAAAGTTTTATCTAAGTATTGATACCTATCTTAAAACCTTGTTTTAAACAAAGTCATATTATTGAAAAATATCCTGCAAGATATTGTTCGTAATGTAATCAATTAAATAACACAAGAAAAAAAAAACAATTTTTCTTTGTCTTGCAGTGACTCTATTTTATTTTATTTCTTAGTATTTTTTGCTATTAAAATTTAGAATGATAAAAATCTTTCTCTCGGACACCCCCTGTATAATTTCTACAGGAGTATATTTCTTTACGTAAAAAAAAATCCTTCTTTGAATTTAAAATTATTATGAAAAATATTAGCAACAAATCAGTAATTTTACAGACTACTAGTTTGAAATATAAATCGCTAACATAGAAGCAAGAAAATTTCCGAGCTACCTACATTTTTATTATTTGTGACTGCTTGTCTAAATAAGTTTTCATGCCAGAAGTTACATGTCAACTGCAACTGTCATTCCCATTTCGTATTCCGTGTGTTCAGTGAGAAAGAGGAGAAAATCTAGTAGCGCTTAAGAAAGAGAAAAAAAAAAAAAGAGTTTTTCAAAGAAATAGATTAATGCTTGACAACTTTCTTAAAGGTCCTTTTTAATTTAAAAGAATGGGAAAGCTATAAGCACTTCCTTGGTATGCGATTTTTTTCTCCTTAGTTTTAATAAAATTTGACGGCAAGTGATTGATGTAAAAAAAAACCACACACTTGTCCTTTTTTTTCTGTTCTCATTTTATGTTACTTTAAAAAGTGAAACCCTTTCGCTCATTTTTGAATTAAAATAATTTATAAAAAGATTGATTAATAAAGAATTAAAGTCAATTGGGATAAAATGAAACATACTTTCAATGTTTCAACTTTGGGTTCTTCCATTTTTTTGGATGAGTTGAGCAAAAATATTTTGTTTGTGTTCAGCACTACACTGACAGTAACGAATTAATAAAAATTTGATATTTTGACTGTTTGTTAGCGAATGAAATCATATTTTCGTTTACCCTAGTGTTTATTCTTTTACCTATAAGACTAGAGGGTAAATGAAAACACCCTATGTATATCCTCATCAGGTTAATGTAGGTAGATAATTAACCTATACACGATCGTTTTAGAAGCCTACGGAATTCCACACCAACAAAATTCAATCTGTGGCCCGTAGGTTGTATACGACCTTCTGAATCCTCTAAATGTAATTTGAAGTCAATTTTAAAGAAAATTCATACTAAAAACTAAATTATACTGTGTAGCATTCCACATAACCAGTAAAACTAGTTAAAACCAGTTATTTCGCTTTAGTAATTCTGCTAGAGAAGGAAATGTACGATTATTAAATTTTTAAAAACAACTTTTTTTTCAGTGTCATCTGCATACAGTACTGACGCCTACGCAGTCGTTTGGGGAACATGTGGAATCTATTCTTTATGTTTAAGTTGAACCGCGGAGAGATGGCGGGTAGACTTGCAGCGGAAACTGACCACTTCATTTAAAAATAGGTTGGATTAGCGAGAACGCGCGTCTTCACTGATTACGCGTTCTCGCAGATCCAACCTATTTCAAAATGAAGCGGTCAGTTTCCGCGTCCAGTCGACCCACCAGCTCTTCGCGGTTTAACTATACCTAGTCTTCACTAACCAGCATAATAGTTTCAAAACCTACCACAAGTGTAGTCATAGAGTTTGTTTCATTTTCCCCATGTTTTTTTTTTTTTTTTTTTTTTTTTTTTTTTTTTTTTTTTTTTTAATCTCAACAGACTACTTAATTTTCAGTTGATTACCAAAACTCTGAAATTTAATATTTTAAATTGCTTTGAAGAAGGTAATGTTGGTTATTCTTCGCACTTGATCAAACATTTTGGAAGCAATATTTATTGTCATTCTGTAAACATTCAGCTTCCACTTCTCATACAGTAAACTTTTCAAAACAGATGCAATGGATACCTGATTGATTTCTCCCATCATACGTTGCTCTAAATATCTTAACCCATTTTCGGCCAAAGTTACGTATACGCAACATTTCATTAAACAAATTTTAATGAACACTGTGACAAATACTCTTTATTACTTTTATTTTTATGTTATTTTTAAGGGTTTTGAAATCATCTATAATTATTAGCAATTCAATTGGGTCAAACATTTTGAGTACAGAAATTTTCAAAATGTGCAAGTTTTTAACTTGAAATGGTTATTGGCAAGTTCGACCTTTCGACCTTTTAAAAATGTACAATTTAACCACTTGAAATTAATCATATGTTTTTACATGGCTTAAAGATGCAAGTTTTGTTAATTAAATAAAAATTAAACAAATATCGTAAAAAGTCTTAAAATCTTTACTCAAATTTAATGTTGCGTTAACGCATCATTGGCCGAATGCATAAAAAAATACAAAAGTTGAAAATTTGGTTTTTATGCAAGAAATCTGAGCTTTATTGCAAATTATGATTGTTTTATTTGAATGTAACTAATAGATAATCCCAAAAATGTTTATAAAAGGAAAGACAGTAAGATTTGGATTCAAACTTTGGTGTTTGTGCTTATCAGACGGATACCTTTATCAATTTATTCCATATGGATGGGCTGAAATCTGCAAACAAAAACTACCATTAGGAACAAGTGTCATTGTGAAATTACCGTGTGTTGTACCAAAGCCTACAATGTACAAAATATATTTTGATAAACTTTTTTTCTTATGGTTTATTTGAAATTTTAAAAGAAAAAGTTTTTTTGCAAGTGGAACACCTCGTGAAAATCACATTGCTGGTTTTGTACTGGAAGAATCCAAAGATATGAAGAAAAACCTCGTGGTTCCTATGATTTTGCATTTAACAAGGATGCGGAAACATGCTCTATCAAGTGGAACGACAATGTTGTAATAAAAATCTTCACTAGTAATGGTACCATTCTCCACTTGTAAATGCTAAGCGATATAGTCGCAAAGAAAAGAAAGGAGGTTATCATTTCACAAGCGAACATTATTTCGGATTATAATAAGCATACGGGAGGTGTTGACGTACATGACAATGCCATAGCTAATTACAGCCTAAAAATGGAAGGAAAAAACTGGTGGTTACCACTATTTACAAACATTATTGGCAGCGTTATAGTGAACTCATGGAAGCTGTTAGAATTTCTACAAACACAAGAATGGCACTTATAGACTTTAGATCGTATATAGCGAATACCCTATTGAAATCAGAATGCAAGGATAGTCCAGCTAGGGGGAATGCAGTTCAAATCAAAGCTCTACTGAAAGAAATACGTACTGATAGAATCGGACGTATGATAAATGAAGAGAAACAAAGAGTCCGTAAATGATGCAAAGTGTGTAAAAACCAAACGATTTATTTGTGCCCAAATGCCAAATACATTTACATCTAAATTTTTTGAATTTTTCAATACAGAAATGTAAACATTTCACTAGTATACAGTGGTTCGAATAAATGTAGTTTGTACATGGATTCGGCCAATGATGCGTATACGTAACATTTTATTTTAGTAATAAAATATTTTTATGCACAAAACTTTTTTTGTGTCTTAATGAATGTAGTTCAAGCATAATTTAATAAAATAATATAACATTTCATAAAATTTCAATGCTCTGCTGGAAATGGGTAAATTTCAATGTTTGGTCTAATCTATGAAAGAATATCTTTTTTGTGATGATTTTATTGAAAATATGAGTCTCAAGAAATTTATTAAACGTATCGTCTCTGCTGCATACTCTACTGCAAAAAAATAACTTGTTTTTCAGTATAATACTGAAAGCTGAAGTTTCAGTTTAAAACTGTAAAATGCACAGTAATAAACAATAAAACTAGCAATTTTGCAGTTCATTGCTGTAAAATTAGCAATTTTACAATTTATTACTCTAAAATTAGCAATTTTACAGTTTATTACCTTAAAATTAGCTGTATTATACTGTAAAAACATCAGTAATTATACTAACAGCAGAGGTTCCTGTTTAAAACTGTAAAATGTGCACAGTAATAAACTAAAACTAGCAATTTTACAGTTTATTATTGTAATATCAGCAATTTTTTAGTTTATTACTCGAAAATTACTATAACATTAGCGGTATTATACTGTAAAAATAACATTTATTTTTGACAGTGCAGCAAAACTTAAAGACAAGCAACTAGATTTGAAATAGATCTCGGTAAATCAATCTCAATTAAAATATATTGCTCATTTTCGACGTTAGTAACCCTCTAGATTTTTTTCCCTCTAGACTTAGCTAAATTTAATTTTAAATAATATTGCTGGCAGAAAACGACTGATCTCACTTCATGCGCTTTTTCCAAAGTTAAAAAAAAAAAAAAAAAAAAAATCTCAAACGCATAATCATAATGCACTAATTTACTTTTTCATTTAGCGAAGGAAATGTTTTCCAAAAATAGAATTCCCTTAGGAAGCAACAAAGGATTTATGTTAATTCAATCAGTAAATAATTACTCTGTCTTGAGAAATGACTAATACTTATTAGAGTACTTGCCTTTTCATAAAATTACTCATGAAAATTTTGCTAAAGGATCTAAGATTCAATAAACCGTATTTTATCTATTTTCAAAATGGTTTCATTTAGCAGAGAGTGTTTGTTCCATTCAAAAAGCTTTAAGTTGCGAAACTATTAACTGATGCCAATGAAGTTATGGCCCTTAATTCATTTAAGTAGTATGCATTAGTACTTCAATGTTATCAGCAGCTAATTCCAAGTTTTCTTAACCGAACTGGTTTTTGCTTCACATTACGCAGCGTATAAAAAAAATATGACCAGCTTTTAGTGCTAATAAAATTATAGAAGTGCTTGTTAAAGCCGATACATATCTAATGAACTTATTGCGCCGCTCTTTCGAAATTTTAAATACCTCTCAGAAAGTCTAAAGTATTTTTTTTATATTATGTATATATATTTTTTAGAAACTCTTCAAAAAAGATAAGGAAAGCTGAAATAAATAAATAAATTAATAAATAAATAAATAAATAAATAAATAAATAAATAAATAAATAAATAAATACATACATACATACATACATACATACATACATACATACATACATACATACATATATATATATATATATATATATATATATATATATATATATATATATACAGGTAGTTATCGAAATAATGGTAACACTTGAGATTCATAAGAAAAATCTACCTTTAATCGCAAAATAAGCGATCAATTGTTCTTTAACTTTAGTCATACAAAATATAGACTTTACCGGACATTTCCACATTGAAGTTAAATCACCCATGCATTTGGGGGATGACAAAACGGGATGTCGGAAGAAAAACCGCTTTTTGACCATAACTCTTCGAAAATAGCTCGGAGTAAGCTATAAATTTCAGTGATTAATTATCATACTATGAATAATTACTGTACAAATTTTTATGAACATACTACTCATAATTTTTCATAGCGCATCTTCCAACGACAGAAATTTATAACTACAAAAATATTGTAACCTGGTTTATAGTGCATCTTATAAAAAAAGTTCCAGTTGAATATCATGAAAATTGAAAAAAAAAAATATCAGCGATCTAGTGAGCTGTATTTCATTCATTCGCAGACAATACATAAATAGTGAGGGACTGTTCACAAAGAGCTATTTTTAAATTAAAGGTTATTGCGTCATCGTTTAAAACCAACGTTATAGGGGGAGTCCGGATACTTTTGGCCACCTACGTATAAGATCTTCTTGGCCGAATAGGCGAAATGTGACTTCTATGCCGAATATAAATTTTCAAACTGTATACAATTTAACATTGAAAAAAATGCTCGATTATCACCACACTATTTGTGGACAACCCCTCGCCATTTATGTATTGTCTGCGAATGAATGAATTACAGCTCACTAGATCGCTGATATCTTTTTCAATTTTTACGATATTCAACTGGAACTTTTTTTATAAGATGCAGTATAATTCAGGTGACAATATTTTTGTGGTTATAAATTTTTTTCGTTCGCGCATGTGCCGTGAAAAATTATTTCCTTTTAACGTTTATATCTCATCGGATTTTCAATATTTTTAATTACCGTTTTAGTATGTTTCTCTTGTATTTTGTCATTTTTTCTGAAGTTTTGATAAGGTTTGATCGAAAACTCTACGTGTTATGAGCAAAAACCCTTCAAATAAAATTGCCGTTTTTTAAAAAATGTTTCATATCTTCGTAGTGGTACGTTGATAAAAATTTGTACAGTTAATTATTCATATTATGATAATTAATTACTGCAATGTACAGCTTATTCCGAGCTATTTTCGAAGAGTTATGGTCAAAAAGTGGTTTTTCTTCCGACCTCCACTTCTTGTCGTCCCCCAAATACATGAGTGATTTAATTTCAATGTGGATGTCCGGTGAAGTCTATATTTTGTATGACTAAAGTTAAAGAACAGTTGATCGCTTATTTTGCGATGAAAGTGTTTCCATTATTTTGATAACTACCTGTGTATATATATATATATATATATATATATATATATATATATATATATATATATATTTATTTATTTATTTATTTATTAGGGTCTGTTTTCTTTTCATTATTTTTTTAATAGTTTTTTTTTAATTTTTCGAAATATTAATTACTCAACGTTACTGGTTTATACACGGCACTTTTTCACCAAATATATGAGACAACATCTAAACTATATCATTTGATTAAGTTTGGAAGAGCAGTCTTTATGATGATTGAAAGACAACGTAATTTTTGCCATTTCATGCTGAGTTTCTTACTTTAATTAATGCATCGATGTTCAAAAGTCAGGAGAAGATTTACTACCAGTGGAACTGGTAATTAAAAAATTAAGTAAAAAATTAGACGTTTCTAGTGCTTCGTTTTGCCTCACCAAATTGGTGTGTAAAAGCTTGTTCTTTTACAGTGTTGCAGATTTCATGTATACTAATAAAAGTCGTTGCTAGACCATTAAAAGGGTAAATACTAAATATAAAGGAAATATACTAAAAATACCATCTTCACAGTAGAGTGTATCACGATTTTTTTTTTGGAAATTCAAAATTTCAGGTTGATAAAAAGTTGTCACTATATTCACATAGTTACTATAAAAGTTTAGTTTGAAATTTAAAATATTTAGGTCCTTCAGAAATAAGATTCAAGTATTTTTTTTAGCCAAAACGATGTTTTTTTTTTAAGTATAAATTATGTGAGAAGCAAAAATAATTATTTAAGTGCAAAAATGGGCAACTTAAGGTGTAATCTATCAATAAAAATGCATTTGAACTAAAATTTAACTTTTCGATGTCCAGGAACCGTTATGAAAAACCTCACATTTTTGCCAGTCATTCATATTTTTAGAATATTTGTCCGTCCTTCAGAATAATTTGCATTATTGTATGGCAGTACTGCGCTTTGAAACAGCGAAATTACTACTGTACAACTATTGCAAGTATTACAATCTGATTTCAAACTCTTGTAGCTTTGCATGACTTAGGAGAAATATACTACGGAAGTGAACACATCCTGCGATTCTGTTTCCTCTCTCGCCACTATTCAGTGATCCCAGCTCAGTTTTGATTTTTTTGGTTAGTCTGTTTTTCTGCTGTTCTGGTTTGTGATAGTGTATTAAGTGTAGATTTTTTGTTTCATTGTCATGAGCAAAAACGCTCATTCGAAATCGACAATAAACGCAACGGACGTACCAATTGTCGGCCAACTTCTAGGTATTAGTGTTAGTAATGTTTTACCTACTAAAATTGTTTTGCTACGGTATTTTGAATGGTTTAAAAAACCAGTTGCAATATGAATGATGTCAAGAATCAGGAAAAAAGGTAATTGCAATGCAAGTGACCCTTGAGCTGGAACTTCAAGTTACTTGAAACTCCAAGTTAATCCCGGGAGACCTAAATAGTTTTCAATTTCAAAATAAATTTTTTTGGTAACTGTGAAAATAATATCACGTTTTGTCAATTTGAAGTTTTACATTTCCAAAAAAAAAATCGTGATACACCCTACTGCACAGTGCCTACATTACGTAAACTATTTATTACGGAGGTATAATATTCAGAGATCCTTAAAAATGTTAGTTCTTATTAAAAAACAAGATAAAATAAGCATTTTTTGATCAATTTTTATCTAATTCTTCAATAGTTCTAGGTCTTAGCTTCTATTTTTATTCATATTTAACAGCGGGGGGACATAAATTATTCGACTATAATAAATACGAGGCTGTGGTTTTAAAATAGTAATTTAGTTAAATTCCTTGCAAAATTAGCATTTAACTAAAATCTGCCTTATAAGTTGAGATTGAGTTTAGAAGAAGGCTGCATCCGAAGTTAAAACTATTACTATTTCACTCTATCTTACTTAAGTTGCTCTAAAATGTAACATAACATGAATCCAGCTTAGCTGCTTATGAGGCAAACCTTCTTAAGACATGCGAGAAGTTTTCTGCACAATCAATCTGATAGAAATTTTAACCAACAAAATTTGACATATAAAAGTTGAAAGTGGTGTTCAGATTTCAAAATGTTTCACATGCAAACAAAACGATTTTTTCACTAATATTACTTAAATCGTCAAAATGAAAACTTCGGGAGAAATCGTATCTACATTAATTGTTATAACTGTTTTTGATTGGGGCCGTGCAAACTGTTCCCGTGCACTCTATCAACTTTCAATTTTCTTATCATGAATAAAGCGCTGGTAGTATCAAATACCATTTTGTAGTTAATAAGAGTAAAACAAAAAAGCAAATCCTAAAGAAACTCGATTGTTGTTCTTCCCCTTATAAACGACAGTGAAAAATATAGTGGAGTATTTCCAGGAATATATCATCAGATATGAAGAATAGAAATGAATATTTTTAAGGAAATCTTACCTCCTCCTCTTATTAAATAAATATCAGCTTTTCTGTCAGCCAAAAATATCTATAAATAAATAAACCGCATTCTAATACTGTTTTGAAAACGCTTCTGATTAATACCATGTGAGCATTTGTGCCCCATTAGTTTTCATTTCTGTCGTTACCAAAGTGCTTATACGATAAATAATATATTCTAACTCAATAATGGGGAAATAAAGAAGTTATTTCTATAATGGCATTCTATTCGTTTTTCATTATTTGTAGACGATCCATGGTGTTAAAGTAAAACCACAAATTTATCCCATTCTGTTGGTTGAGTTAAATTTGGAACATTCTCAAGTTTGTTAATAAGAGTCTTTGACTCTCTTCTGCAAAGCATTACTATGCTGAACTGTGTCTTTTTTTTTTTTTGCAGTCAAAACTTCTTTAAACGCGTTGAACATTTTTTTAAGTGGGGAAAAAAACAATTTTTGAACTGAACTCGTGACTCTATTTCCGTTACTGTTACCGAGACCTCTGTATATAAGTAAGTAGGGGAAGGTTGGGCATAGCGGCCACCCTAAGGAACATCTATTTTTAAACATTTTATAAATCTCTTCAACATTTAGTATGGTTACTTAAGCCTGATTAAAAAATATAAACAACTAGATTTTTAAACTTTATTTGTACAAAAATTTTACTTTACAAAAAGCTGTCAAAGTGGCCACTTTGCCCCACTAGGTAGGGCAAAGTGGCCACTGCCTAAATAGATTTAGATAATATGGAAAAAATGAAACGCATTTAGTTTCAGAACTCAGAACAAGTTTATTAGGGTTTTAAACAAAAATAGGCATTACTAAAAGTATGTGAAGTTATGAAATCACTGGTATTTACATAAATCAAATAAACTCATCGTCCTCCTTTTCGGCTCCTGTGCAGGCTTCGTGAGCCCATTTGAGGCACCCAGAACATCTAATCCAGCCTTTGTTGGCCTTAGATTTCGAGTAACAATTGACGTCGCTGACGGCTGTGGCCACTTTGCCCTCTAGCGTGCCCTTTTCGAAAGAACAATATTTCACGTACAACCCGTTGCTATATATAAACTGTCGAGACATATGAATTCAAAGCTAGAAACATGGTGTTTTGCACTATTGGTGTAAAATTTACTTCACCTAGTCCTACAATAAACTAAAGCGAAACATGTGATGCACTTACCTAACATCAGAGGGTCGAAAAAGTGAAAAATGTGTGATATCTCCGTGAGTTTGCGTCTGAGCGGCATATAAACTATAACACAACAACAACGACTGCCGGGTGAGTAGTTGAGTCTATTGCCGCTAAGCTGCAGCAATATATAGGGAGAAAAACTTCAAGTGGCCACTTTGCCCGCAGTGGCCACTATGCCCACCCTTCCCCTACCTATAGTCTGTATCTACGTACATAGATACACATACATGTTAGCATTTTTTGAGAATGCTTTTGTCGGATGTCTGTGGATCCATCAGCTCACATTTTTTTTTAAATTGAAAAAGGCGTTCTTTGTAATGCCGAAACACTTGTCTGCAGTTTTCCTGCGCATTTGTGCGTTTTTAACGTTGTATTTATCTTTCACATTTGTGCACAAAGGTATATATTTTTCAAATTATAACGTTTTTAGCACATGCGGCTAAGCCTTTATTTACACAATTAGAAGCCGGTCTCATTGTTTGCAGACAAGGAAAGAAAACTCAATGATTTAAAATGTTTATATGTTCCCAGTTTCTTTTTATTAGCAACTAAAATACTTGCAATTGATTTTAGTACAAATATTTTAAAAGGCCTTTCAATTTTTTCTCTTAATTCTGCTTTTCCCACTAACAAATTTCCTTTTCCGTGTTTACCATGTCCTCTCAAAAACAATTAGATACATTCAATTTAAAATGCTTTCTGTCAATGAAGTTCGTTTTAATATGAGATCTGTAATCAGGGTCGGGCGTTTTTTAAATTATTAATTCAATCTTAGCGTTTGTTATTTTCTGATTCTCGACTTGCTTTGTAGCTAAAAAATCCCCCTTTCCAATATAAAAATAATTTGTTTTTGTAGTGAAAAAGAGTTTATTTTAACCCCGAAACACGAGTAAGCTATCTTTTTTACAAATTTTCTATTTATTCACGTTAGTGTTTTTAAATCTTTCTATCTTTTTTGTAAGTTGATGATATCATAAGTTTTTGAAACCATTTTAAAGCGATGACATCAAATTGTTGACCTTAAATGATTTATCTATTATTTGGCTACAACGTGTTAAATATGTCGCGAGACAGCAAATATGATTATGTATTTTCAAAAAAGAGTCAGTTTAGTAAATATTATTGTTGAATAAAGACGACGAATTCATAATACGATGTTTTATTTCATTAAACGGTCTTAAACGAATACGAAACTATTAAATTAGCTAACAATTCAGAAGTGGGATTATAACGGCGTCTACAACGATAGAGAAGTGAGTATGATTCATTTTTATTGGTTACAGAAGATTTGAAATTACGAATATGGCATACCTAGCCAAAGTTTAAAAAAAAAAACGATTTCCTTATCCTGGTTGATGAGCTTGAGCTGACACTTGGTGAGAAACAAAGAATTGTGGATTTAATTAAACTAATAAAGGATGATTCAGAATATGATGAAGACGTTACAAAAGCTGTTCTCGAGGGAATACAGAATGAGGGACAAGAAAAGAGACTACAGGAAGAAAAAGCTTTGGAGTTACAACTTGCAGAAAATTACGAATAATTAACGGTTGTGTTAATCCAAGCATGGATAACGAAATAAATTTGAATCAAGACGTGGTTGTCAACAGAACCTATAACGATTTACAAAAGCTAATTCGCAAGTTTGATCTTAAGGAGTCTGAAATCACTTTATATTTAGTTCTTTTTAAACGGCAAGCACGAAGGGCCAAAATTGACGAAGAGGATTGGGTGTATCATTTATTGGGATTACTTCCATATGAAATCACTCAAATAATTGCGAGAGAACCCGAAGAGGAGGCTAATAATTACGAACACGTCAAGAAACTCTTACTAAACCGCTTTAAACTTAGTCCAGAAAAATTTCACTAGACATTTATTTACCACCAAAATTCAAATAGTACATGGAGCGATTATGCATTTGAATTACAAAATTATTTTGAAGAGTGGATAACAGGTGTAGGCATTACGGACTTTCAAGGTCTGAAGGGCTTGATGGTTACCGATCAAATGAAGCGCAGAGTCCCTATTGCGTTAAAAGATCATTTCATAGACGAGTGGACAAAATTTGTTACGCCAAAGGAACTTGCCGAAAAATTGGATGAATATGAAACAGTCAGAAATAATAGAGGTAAGCCTCAAAATAACGAGCGGAAACAAACAAATAGTTTCAATAAGAGCCAAAACAATACTCGTTTCTAACGCCAAGGTAATTTTAACAACAGCAAGTTTAAAAATCAGCCTCCACAAGCAGGTTTAAATGATACTAGTGCAACTTCAGGCTACCGTAAACCAGTTCGCAACGAGAAAGGTGAGCCTAAGTGCTTCCCCTGCAATTATTATGGACATTTTTCTAGAGACTGCCCTGATAAAAAAAAGGAAGCTGAAAAGGACATTTCTAACTTAACAACAAAAACAATAAATAGTTCAACCGCATTACTTTATCTGATGAAAGCAAAAAGCAACAACGAAAACTCGGTAGATGCCCTTATCGACACAGGGAGCTCGAGTTGTTTAATGAAGAAGTCAGCTGCTGAAAAACTGAACATAGTAATCATTCCTGAAATAAAAGACATTTATGGTTTTGGAAATCAAAGTGAGCCAGCAAGTAAAACGTTAGGAAAGGCTAGAGTTGATATTGAAATAGACGATGTGTTAGGAAAAGAAATTACAGTTCTTATAGTAGGCGATAAAACTCAACCTGCTGATTTATTAGTGGGAAGAACATGGCTGGATATGCCACATATAGCATATGCCGGAGTAGGTAATGAATTACGCATTGACGAAGCACCCTTCAGTAAACTGCAATTAAATTTAGATAAAACAAGAATTACTTTGAAAGCTGTGCATGAAACGGTACTAGAAAAGAATACAGTTAATCTAATACAATGTCAAATTGAAGGCCAGAATGAAGGTTTGTTATTAATTAGAGACAGACAGAATATTGATTGTTTACTTCAAGTGACGGAAGGAAAGACACTCGTACCCATTACGAATTTTCAAATTGAAACTTTTACGCTAAAAAAAAATCAATGTGTTAGAAGAGGTAAAGCTGCACAGATATGTTCAGAAGATAATTTTCGATTAAGTGCGGAAAGAAATTTTGTGAATCCTGTGAATGCTGTTAGCGTGAGAGAAAACTCTGCGAAATAAGACAAAGTTTTAACAGCTTCAGATGAAATCTCTAATGCTAAAAGTTCTCTTACTTATGAAGACATTAAAATAGGTGAAAATGTCACTATCGAACAGAAAGAGCAGCTCCTTTCTCTTCTCAATGAATATAGAGACTGCGTTGCTACAAAGCTAAGCGAACTTGGTTGTACAGATTTAGTTACCATGAAAATAGAAGAAATAGAAGGTAGTAAACCAGTTTCCATGCGCCCATACAGGACGAATGCAGAAGTCATAAAAGAAATTGTGAAAGAAGGGAAAGATAATGGAATCGTTACTGAAACTAGATCTCCTTATGCAAGTCCAGTAATGATTGTGAAGAAGAAAACAGGAGACCATCGTTTAGTGATTGATTACAGGAAATTGAACTCACAAACGCGGTAAAGGACAAATACCCATTACCAAGAATAGGTGATCTTTTTGAATCTTTGAATAATTGCAACATATTTAGTACATTAGATCTGGCCCATGGATACTTGCAAATTCCCTTAAGTAAAGATGCCAAACAGAAGACTGCTTTCATAACACCCGACGAAACTGGACAGTTTGAACGATTGATATTTGGTTTAACCAATGGCCCTGCAGAATTTCAACGCATGATGCACTTAGAACTGGGACCGTTACTTAACAAAACAGCATTATGTTATTTAGACGATATTCTTATACCTGCAAAATCTTGGACGGATATGATGGAACAATTAAGCAGGTTTTAGAAAAATTAAAGTCTGCACGTCTAACCTTAAAAATATAAAAATTCGAATTTGCAAAGGAAGAAATGGAGTTTCTTGGTTTTATTGCTAATAAACATAGAATCCAACCAGGTTGCAGAAAAGTTAAATCAATTGCTGAGTTTTCCACCCCTAAGAATGTTCATGAAATTAAATGATACTTAGGATTAACGAGCTTTTTTAGACGATTCATACCTAATTATGTGACTTATGCTGAACCGTTAACGCGACTTACACGTAAGGATATTAACTTTGAGTGGGGAGAAGAACAAGAAATAGCATTTGAGAAGTTAAAAGAATTTCTCATGAAACAACCAATTTTAGCACTCTACAATTCTGAAGCAAAAACAGAAGTACATACAGATGCCAGTTCTGATGGGATTGCCGGCATGCTACTTCAATATGGAGAGGACGACAAACTCCATCTGGTGTATTGTGTTAGTAAGACAACGACTGCTGAGGCAAAGTATCATTCAAGTAGATTGAAACTTATGGCTATTGCTTGGACATTAGATAGATTGCGACAGTTTCTCATAGGTATCCACTTTACAGTTGTAACTGATTGTCAAACATTAATTTATTTAAACTCGAAGAAAACTAGTAATCTTCAGATTGCAAGATGGAGCAGTTTGATACAAGAGTACAATTTTGATGTAAAATTTAGGCCCGGAACGAAAATGGCTCATGTTGATGCTTCAAGTAGAAGTCCTGTACTTGAAGAAAATGATAGGTTACAAACAGTGATTGAAAACAACTTAGAAGTTTTACAAACATTTACGGAGGACGAGAAGGTAATGGTAATGCAACATGCCAATGAAGAGTCTAGAGCCCTCATCAAAATATTTGAAACAGAGTCTTACAACAGGACGGCGGATGAAAAACTGAGGATAAAATATTTTGAATACAAGCATAAAAAGCTATATCGAAAGATTCAAGAAAAGGAAAGAACAAATTGTTGTACGTAGTGCCGAAAAGTATGAGAAAAAGTCTAGTAGTGAAATTTCACGACTTAATGGGACATTTTTCTGTTAACAGAACAGTCTCTAAAATAAAAGAGCTTTACTGGTTCTCGTCAATGAAAAGATATGTCAAGCAACATATAGCTATGTGCTTCGAATGCTTAGTTAATAAAACACCCAGGTTAAAACAACAAGGAGTTTTGCATCCCATTAAACTACACTGGCGGAAAAAAAATCCCAACACCAAGAAAAAATTTCTGTAGAGTAATGAAATTCTGGTAATGCAATTGTCTAGTTAACATGTTTAATTGATTAAATGTACAAGATCACTGGCTAGTTTAAGCTCAAGAAAATGCTGTGCAAATGTGAAATTATGTTAATTTAGTAGAGGGTGTAACCTCCAGAATTTTGAAGGCAAGCCTGCAAGCGTGCATGCATTATGTCATACTGGTGCCGAATGTCGCTTTGTAGCATGGAGTTCCATTCTTGTTGCACTTGTTGTGTCAATACTAGGACCGTCATTGCTGACTGTGGATGATGCTCGAGGTGCCGTCCAATGATATCCCATACGTTATCAATTGGAGACATACCTGGTGAATTTGCAGGTCATGGTAACATGTCAGCACTCTGTAGAGTACATTGCGTTACAGCAGCGATGTGAGGGCGAGCGTTATCCTGTTGGAAAACGCCCCCTTGAATGCTACTCATGAAGGGCTGTACTGCTGGTTAAATTACCAGACTGACGACAAATTTTCAGTCAGTGAGTTTAGGATAACCACAAGAATGCCCCTGCTGTCGTAGAAATTTGCTCCAGAGACCATAACTCCTGGTGTGGGTCTCGTGTGTCTAGGCCGTAGACCTCTTGGATGCAGGCTGTCCCCTGGCCTCCTTCTGACCAATATACAGCCACCACTGGCACTACGGAAGAATCTGTTTTAATCAAAAATTACAACAGATCTCCACTCCGACCTCCAGTGAGCTCTGTCGTGGCATCACTGCCGTTGGAAAATGCAATGGTTTGCAGTCAATGGAATACCGGCTGCAGGTTGCCTGGCTCGGAGCTGTCCTTGAAGTAAACAGTTACTTACCGTTCCTTGGGTCACGACAGTACCAACTGCAGCTCGAATTTCAACCGCAGATACAGTACGATGCGCCACAGTCGTACGCAAGATTCGGCGATCTTCCTTCTCAGTCGTGCCACGTGGCAGCTCGGAACTCGATCTTCTTGAGGTAGTACCATCCCTTGCCCATAGCTTCCAATAATCATGCATGGTGGAAACATTTCCACCCAAGTCTTTCTGCAATATCGCGAAATGAAAATCCCCCTTCTCGTAGCCAAATTGTACGACCTCGTTTAAACTCGGTGAGCTGTTGATAATGGCTTTCTTCGTCTTCTTAAAGGCATTCCTATCCAAGAGGAACGCAATTCGTCAAATTTCACGGAAAAATAATACACACGAGTTTCACAACACGCTTTTAAAACAAGCCTTATTTGCATGTTCTGAGTGACGCCAGCTGCGCCACACTAATGCGCGGAACTCGAAATTTCAATCGATGTCATCTTTCAGTTGTATAAACACGCCTACCAAATTTCGTTTTTGTAACACAAGTCTTTCTTGGTGTCGGGATTTTTTTTTTCCGCCAGTGTATTAAAAAGACCATTTTCCATAGTTCATCACGACCACTTAGGACCATTCGTAAAAAGTTCAAAAGGAAGTACTCATCTGCTGATTTTAGTCGACAATTTTACTCGCTTTGTAAAACTCTATCCAACGAAAAATACTTCATCTCATTATGTTTTAAAATTTCTAGAAGAATTTGTTAATGATTTGGGACTTCCTGAAAGAACAATTAGCGACCGAGGTCCGTGTTTTACGTCACACACATTTGAAGAGTACTGCGAATCAAACGGTATCAAGCACACACCAACTTCTACTCAACGAGCACAGGGAAATGGAATGGTCGTAAAAAACTCTCTTATCCGTGATTACGACAAGTATGACATATCCCGGACACCGAGATTGGGACAAAAATATCAAGAAATGTGAAAGAAACTTGAATAATATGGTAAATAATACAACTGACAAAACACCGTTTGAAATGTTGCACGGATATTCACCTAGGTTCAATGACGAAATATTGAGGATGGTTGCTGATGAAGATGCTGACGTTTGGGAGGCTTCAAGAAAGATACAAGCTGATACGCTGATGACCATACAAGATAAACAAGAAAAAATTAAACGATATTATGATCGAAAGAAATATAAAAAAAAAAGTTCGATCCAGAAGAAATAGAGGTGGTAAGAAGACTACCAACCTTGACTGGTCAACCAACCAAAACTCGGTCAAAATATTGTGGACCATTGGTCGTAACTGAGGTTCTATCAAGTGATATTTACTACAGAATCTCACAGCTCGGTCCAAAGGAAAGCGGACACTTTTACTCAACCACCGCTCATGCCAGTCAGTTGAAAGGATGGAAATGCGTCGAAGAAGAGGATGAATAAGGGACGACAAAAATATATTTATCGAGGACGATAAAATGGTCAGAATTTGGCCTTAAAGTTTTATTGTTTAAATGATTTATTTATTATTTGGCACCAACGTGTTAAAATTGTCGCGAGACAGCAAATATAATTATGTATTTTCAAAAAAAAGTCGAATACGAAAATATTAAATTAGCTAACAAAATGATTACCATAACCACTATTCAGTACGCATTAAAGTTTTTTAATATATTTTCCCTATTAGTTATAATCTGAATATAACACTAGTAAACAAATATTTTGCTCAGGAAACATGTATACTGTCTGATCTTCTTAGATAAAACCTTCCGTGCATTTACGCATGTGTCAGGTCTTCTCTGATCTTACCAAAATAGGGGTGATAGGTAAGATAACAATAAGGGGAAGGATAATAAGTATTTTGAGCCGTATCAAACAACGTGGAACTATGCTAATTTCAAATACATAGTTTAGTTGAATGTGTCAAAAGGATGTAGCAAATGCAAGTTTTAAATTGAAAACTTCTGAAAGTTATCACTCACAACCCATCTACCTTTTTTTAAGTGGAAGTGTTCGCGAGTACCAGGCTCGGCTTTCTCGGACGGACAGTAGGGTTTGTTCCTTAGGTAACTTTTGACGTTCATTTTAATTCTCCAGTCAGTTTTTCCATTAGTACCAGTTTTTGCAAACATAGGTTTTAAGTTAACTTTTTCCCATGTTTTTCACATCACTTAATATTAAAAACGTGTAACTCAAAATTAAAATGCTATCGTTAAGGCAACAAATGTTATGCTCCATTTGGTGCTCCTCTGCCATGTTGAGCTCTGACCTTGAGCTCTTTTTTTGGGTGTTCAGTAAAAAAGGAACGTCTTATTGATTGAACGCGGATTTGAATTGGGATGCTTCATGAAAGTACACTGTAAAAAATGAATGTTGTTTTTACAGAAAATACAGCTAATTTTACAGTAGTAAACTGTAAAATTTCTGCTTTTACAGTACTAAACTAAAATTGCTAATTTTACTAAGATAAACTAAAATTGCTAATTTTACTGAGATAAACTAAAATTGCTAATTTAAGTTTATTACTGTGCATTTTACAGTTTAAAACAGCAACCTCTGTTGCCAGTATTATACTGTTGTTTTTACAGAATAATACAGTTAAATTTTATGTCAATAAACTGTAAAATTTCTAACTTTACAGTAAGACAGTGTAATTTTTTTAGAAGCCATCAGATTCAACATACGTGAGGGCTGCGTACTATGCGCTTTGCCTCCTGACAAATACAGGACAGATTCACGGCACAGAGAGAATGAAATAACATTCATAGGCAAGGTGGGACTCGAACCCGCGACCACTTGCTTACAAGGAAAATACTCTACCTCCAGGCCCACGTTTCCCAAAAAAATGTAAAATTTCTAGTTTTACAGTTTATTTCTGGCAATTTTACAATTGTAAATTGGAACCTTGGCTGCCAGTATAATACTATAATAACAACAGTTCTTTTTTTTTTTTTTTTCAGTGTAGTCAAACTCAAATCAGCACCACCCTATCATCCCCAAAAGAGGAAAACATTGTCAAAGTCATAACTCAAATTTTCGGAGGATCACTGTAGTCAATCTGCTGTTACTGCAGTGCTAACACGATGGTCAGTCTCACTAGCGCAAATGTTCGTGTGTCGGCCCCTTTCTTGAATGGAATCATTTTTTCCTCTCATATATTTTAATGCAGGCATGAAGAAATTAGATGTTCGCTCTAATTTGGTGCACTGTAACAGCATTGACTCTAATGAACAATTGAGCATTAAGCATATTCGGAAAGACTGGACATTTACTCATCCAAAACTAGTTTAAAAGGTCTTATATTATATAATGCACAAGAATCATGTTGCCCTCTATACCAGTCGCATATTCAATTACAATGGGGGTAATACGTAAAGATTTGAAAGTTTACAGTTCTTTCTGGACATTATAACATTTGTTCCTGATGTCAAATACAGATTAAAAATGAACAATCATTAAGTTTTTCTTTCTTTCTTTTATTTTCTTTCTTTGTTTGTGTGTGTGTGTTAATCATGCTTGTCAGTTTATGCATTTCATTCAAACTTCAACTCTTGTTCACGATAAATACGTGAATGAAATAGAAAAACTGTTTCCATAGTTGAATTCAGCACATCATTTTACAAAGATTAGATATTTTCCCCCATAAACCAAATAAAAAGTTATATTTTCTAGACTAGTGTAATTAGACAGCAAATTCGATTTTTTCCCCGCCAAAAATATTTTCAAACTCAAAAACACGCCTTATGGGTAGGCGCCTCATATTTGTACCTTCCTCAATATCCCATGTCCCCGGCTACCTTCCGCAAAAGATTTCATTTCGGTCCACACACGTGACTTCCGCCTTTTCCACGTCCCGAGATGAGAAGACGCGACGTCACGGCGCTTCCGGTCGGCCTCTTATCCGGAAACAATCTCCACCTCCCAACGGGTCGATGCTTGCTCAGACTCTGCTCCGCATTACCACACACACTAAAAAAGAAAAGTAAAAGAAAAAAAAAAAGTTGGAAAGTGGTTTTTAAAGTTGAAGGGTGCTTCGTCGGGGATTAAAACTAGAGACATACTTGGCTTGATCAGAGTTGGCTTCTCGGGGAACAATGGATTCAATGAAACAAAAAGAAATTTGCATGTAGTAAACATTATTTCTGTCTTTACTTTGTGGAAGAAATGGTACAAAGTTTCATTGGAGGGACGGGAGGGAGGAGGAGGGGCGGGGGTAAACTTTTGCTGAGAAAATTGTGTTTAGAAATTTCTCTAAGTAAACAGGGGTACTCATGGAGGGGGAAGGGAATGGATTTGAGAGGGGCACGCCTAAATACTTATTAATCAGTAATTCCTTTTGACGGAGGGATGTTTTTTTCTTGCCATCATAAGAGTTTTGTTTCAGTAATGATCAGACAATTTGTCCCATTTTGTATGTAACAAAAGAAACAAGCATCTATTATGTCAATTAAAAAGAAAAAAAAAACTATGCTTATACTTTATTTTCTTGGTGGAGATACATGGACATAGATGAAGATCTTCGAAAAGGGGTTAAGGGAATAGGGGCATCTTCAAAGTGAACATTAGAAATATTTTATTTTTAAAAAGTTATAGTTCTAGTATAGCTGGCATCAAATTAATGTTGCTTCACTGCAACAAAGTTTCTGAAGTCTTACAATTTAATATGTACAGTACAGTCTGAGCGTGGTATGCTTATTTCCTTCTGGAGTCCAAACTTGGAAAATAAAGTATACTAGAATGCAACTTAACTTGACACTGAACGTCACTACGGGCGGAGCCAATAAGAGCTCACAAGCAGTCAGCGATCTCCTCTAATTCGCCAAGTAGGCTGTGACGTTTTATCTAGCTCGTTTTTCATAGGCTAACGTCGCGCAAACGTCACGCTGACGTCACGTGTTGTTGTCAAGAAAGGTTGCGGTGTAGTATAGTAAGGGTTTTGTTGAGAATCTTCTATTCTTGTAATTCTGAATGAATTTTAATAATAAAAGGAAGATTTTAGATTTTGGCTTAAGCTTTGTTTTGCTTAAAATGATAAATTCATTTTAGTAACTTCCTCTTACTCTTAACTTTATGCGACAGGGCACATTAGCAAGGAAAAGTTGGGGACACTATTGAACAAATGAAACTAAAACGAAAAAAAACAAGTTTTAAATGTATATCTATAATGTTATCTTTTTTTCTCATATAAAAGAAAATTATGAAAATGAGGACAGAAGAGACTCCTACTCAATATTAAATTTCCATTGATACGATTTTCGCAAAATAGGATTTTTCAATTTGCCAAAACAATTTTGTACAAGAAAATTTTAAATCTGTTTTTGTGACCAACCGACTATTGCCTAAAATTGAGTGTTTACCGGAACAATAGACACATTAAGACAATTCAGATATCACACTAACTTCAACTTTAGCTCTCATTCCAGAATTTATACAATCGTAACTGAAAGCCGGGCCACGAAAAAATAATTGACACAATCGTAGACGTAATGTTGAACGATTTAAAATACAAACATTGAATTCCGAGAAAATGTATTTGAAGCTGAACACAAAACCTTATTAATAAGTAAAAAAAATCTTCTGAGAATATTACGATAACCAGCAAAAATTTTCTGCATATAAATTTGGTTTGGTAATAAAAGTTTTGTAATTTCAGAAAGTGAAGTGGTGTAGGTTTTTTTTTTACTGATTTAAGTTTTATCTCGTTATCATTTTGGTTATATTGTTCAAAAGTACTCCTAGTTTGTTCAAACGAATCCTATATCGGATAAGTTTGAAGAGTGATACTTAAAGTTTGAAGTTTTACGTAATATTTAATTAAATTGTAAAAAAATGAGCTTATATGAGATAAAGAAGTACATTATTTTTATCATGAAAAATAAAAACAATAGTAATTATGAATTGAATAATGAACAGGTTGGTTTTCGTTTTTTTTTAAAGGTTCCCCCTCTCTCCGACTGAGTATTATTAAGATCTAAAAAAAAATTACTGCAGCGATAATTGTGAAATGATCCTTCTATCTAGAGACTGTTTAAAATTGTTATTTCTTGCATTTTTATTTACATAAAAATAATTCGGCAGAAAAAATTGATGCTTTGACTGAAAAAGAAAATGTTGGAAAGAGCAAATTGAAACAGCTGATTTAGTAGTTATTTTTATGGTAATATTTATATGGTGTTTCTTAAGAGCCACTATTTTCCATGTTGTTTTGAGAAATCTAGATCTTTCATCTGTTCAGGCTGATAGAGGTATTTATAATCTCAAGCAAAGAGATGAAATTTTACATATCCTTTACTGCGTTATTTTTAAAGTAGGATATTAACGTGATCTGAAGTTATGTTATTATATTCCTTGAGAATAAACCGATTTTTCATGGAAGACTTTTTCATGTTGTCACGGTTATGTTAGGATAAAAGTAGGAGAAAAACTAGTGTAGTATGACGAGTTTACTTTCGAAGAGGATGGTTAAAATATTGCTTATTATGCAGCTTCCCTTACCTCTTGCT
Source organism: Uloborus plumipes (assembly GCA_038373865.1). Lineage (NCBI taxonomy): Eukaryota > Metazoa > Arthropoda > Arachnida > Araneae > Uloboridae > Uloborus > Uloborus plumipes. The sequence goes on along the minus strand of JAXGGA010002425.1, from coordinate 4,904 downwards.
TAGAATATTGTGTTGAAATAATATTAACTACTCGGGATTCCGGTGATTTAAATCATTTGATTTAAGAATCACTGATTTAAGTCAAACTATTCTTTTTTAAATTTAAGAAGTAATTTTTATAACTATATACACTGCTCTGCTCGACATTGAAAATGCAACACCAAGAAGGAGTGGTCAGAAATTCATGCAAATTTTACCGTAGACGCACGTCACTGAGTTATGCAAATGATATGAAATGCGCAGCTCTCCGACGCACGTGAAGTAAGATATAAGAGAATGAAGTTGAAAAGTGGGCTATGTTCATGTTGTGCAATGAGTTACCGCCCGTAAGCCAGGGCTGAGGCAGAACTGTAGCAAATGCACCCACAGCTCGATCATATAGCATCCTAAGACTGCAGTTTCGCCCTTAATTATGGGCTCCTCAGTTAGGAATAGCCAATGATCGAGCCGGAGGCAAAAAACCTCTTATTGTAGCTAAGATAGCCAACAAACTGGTAGACAAAATGAATTTATCTTACCAGCGAGCGTCCGCAAACTATGGTGCGGCTCAACTCGAAATTTGAAGGCTAAAGCTGGGTAATGTGCAATGAGTTACCGCCCGTAAGCCAGGGCTGAGGCAGAACTGTAGCAAATGCACCCACAGCTCGATCATATAGCATCCTAAGACTGCAGTTTCGCCCTTATTATGGGCTCCTCAGTTAGGAATAGCCAATGATCGAGCCGGAGGCAAATGTGGGTGCATTTGCTACAGTTCTGCCTCAGCCCTGGCTTACGGGCGGTAACTCATTGCACATTACCCAGCTTTAGCCTTCAAATTTCGAGTTGAGCCGCACCATAGTTTGCGGACGCTCGCTGGTAAGATAAATTCATTTTGTCTACCAGTTTGTTGGCTATCTTAGCTACAATAAGAGGTTTTTTGCCTCCGGCTCGATCATTGGCTATTCCTAACTGAGGAGCCCATAATAAGGGCGAAACTGCAGTCTTAGGATGCTATATGATCGAGCTGTGGGTGCATTTGCTACAGTTCTGCCTCAGCCCTGGCTTACGGGCGGTAACTCATTGCACATTACCCAGCTTTAGCCTTCAAATTTCGAGTTGAGCCGCACCATAGTTTGCGGACGCTCGCTGGTAAGATAAATTCATTTTGTCTACCAGTTTGTTGGCTATCTTAGCTACAATAAGAGGTTTTTTGCCTCCGGCTCGATCATTGGCTATTCCTAACTGAGGAGCCCATAATAAGGGCGAAACTGCAGTCTTAGGATGCTATATGATCGAGCTGTGGGTGCATTTGCTACAGTTCTGCCTCAGCCCTGGCTTACGGGCGGTAACTCATTGCACATTACCCAGCTTTAGCCTTCAAATTTCGAGTTGAGCCGCACCATAGTTTGCGGACGCTCGCTGGTAAGATAAATTCATTTTGTCTACCAGTTTGTTGGCTATCTTAGCTACAATAAGAGGTTTTTTGCCTCCGGCTCGATCATTGGCTATTCCTAACTGAGGAGCCCATAATAAGGGCGAAACTGCAGTCTTAGGATGCTATATGATCGAGCTGTGGGTGCATTTGCTACAGTTCTGCCTCAGCCCTGGCTTACGGGCGGTAACTCATTGCACATTACCCAGCTTTAGCCTTCAAATTTCGAGTTGAGCCGCACCATAGTTTGCGGACGCTCGCTGGTAAGATAAATTCATTTTGTCTACCAGTTTGTTGGCTATCTTAGCTACAATAAGAGGTTTTTTGCCTCCGGCTCGATCATTGGCTATTCCTAACTGAGGAGCCCATAATAAGGGCGAAACTGCAGTCTTAGGATGCTATATGATCGAGCTGTGGGTGCATTTGCTATATGTTCATGTTGGTTTTTCTGCCAGACTAATTATCGGAGAAATTTGGTTTTTGTCTCGAAGGATACGTGTGATAGGAGGAAATGCCACACCGTCCTCAACGAAGACACTTCCAGCATATAGACGACTTTACAAGGGGTATGGTGATCGGACTGAGAAGGGGGGGGGGTTGGTCCAAACGTCAAATTGCAGCTGATACCCACATGGATGCAAGCACTGTGCATCGGCTGTGTCGGAGATGGTTGGAAAGAGGAAATGTAGCCACATTGAGGGGTGCAGGTGCAGCCAGAGTGACGTCAGACCGCTTGGATCGACGGATTCACCGACAAGCTGTGGCGGACCCGCAAGTCACTTGTACGTCGATTCTGCAGCACGTGCAAGGTACCCTGGATGTTCTTGTGTCGACCAGAACCATTTCCCGTCGACTGGTTGCACGTGGCCTGCAATCACGGCGCCCGCTAAGAAGACTGCCATTGACCTCACAGCACAGACTCCAACGTTTGGAATGGTGCCGGACCAGAGCGACGTGGATGGCAGAATGGCAAACCGTAGTGTTCTCAGATGAATCCCGTTTCTGTTTGTCCAGCGATAGTCATCGCATACGTGTGTGGCGTCGACGTGGAGAAAGATCGAATCCGGCAGTAACTGTGGAACGCCCCACAGCGCGACAACGTGGCATAATGGTTTAGGGCGCTATTGCATACAATTCCGTATCACCTCTAGTTCGTATTCGGGGCCACTATGACGGCCCGACGATATGTAGATAATGTACTGCGGCCGGTGGCAATCCCCTACCTTCAGGGTCTGCCAAATGCAATTTTTCAACAAGATAACGCCCGGCCTCACAGTGCTCGAATCAGCCAACATGCTCTACGAGGTGTACAGATGCTTTCCTGGCCACCATACTCTCCTGACTTGTCACCAATCGAACATGTGTGGGACGTGATTGGACGCCGTTTGCAGAACCTGCCACTGCCTCGTTCAGAGGACGAACTGTGGCAAATGGTTGAAAGGGAATGGAGTGCCATCCCTCAGGACACCATCCGCAGGCTTATTGACTCCATGCCTAGACGTGTTTCTTCGTGCATTGCTGTCCGCGGTGGTCCTACTTCTTACTGAGCCGACGCCGTCCTAGCTCTAAATTTTGCTTATTTATTTTGAAATAAATATAACTTATTGTTCCATGCTGTCTCTGTCTTCTTACCAAATTTCATCAATTTCTGACCACTCCTTCTTGGTGTTGCATTTTCAATGTCGAGCAGTGTATGTATTCCAAGTGAAAGAATTTTGGATTTATATTTTGTGCACAGACTCACTTCCCTCGAAAATCAAATTATTATTGAAAAAGATTGCGTGTTTTCTTGTGTTTTCACACCCTCATTAACTGCACCAACATGCTCCACCATGAGGCATGTTGGAATAGTTTCTCAACAGTTGTATTAACATTCATCCTTTGTAGCAACCCTTTAGAGGCATAAAGTTTATAGCACCATTAAGAGGCAAACTCTTTTTTAGCTAACAAATTTAAAAAACTAAAAGAAGGGGCCATGGGGCATCTTGGAACCATTTGTTATATTAACATTCATACTTTGTAGCACCCTGTAGAGGCATAGGGTTTATAGCACCCCTTAGGCTTAAAGTTTATATCACCCTTTAGAAGCAAACTCTGTTTTAGCTAACAAATTTTAAAAAACCAAAAGAAACAACACAACGTTGCGGACAAACTAAAAGAAGGGGCCATGGGGCATCTTGGAACCATTTGTCCGCAGGTATATTAACATTCATACTTTGTAGCACCCTTTAGAGGCCAGGGGCGGACTGGCCATGTGGAAGATGTGGAAAATTCCACATGGGCCGCACCTACTTTGGGCCGTTTTCTTTCGATATTTGTTTATTTTTTTAATTCGAAAAATAAAATTGTTTCGGAAAAAAAAAGTTGTGCCGGCTGTTCTCATGTTTGGTTTCACAGCTAGAACAGTCTCTTTCTTGAGGGGTGTGGGGGGGGGGGATTAGGACTCTGATTACTCAGCACCGTATAGTTTTCTTCTTTCAACACCCAACTACTGCCGTATCTTTTTACCAAGTGAAAGGAAGGGAAACAATGGCTTTGTGGGAGTCTTCGTCCAAAACGAGCCTTCAGGGGCTAAATGGTGTCTCTTGCTCTCTCTGTTCGGAATTGATGCTTCGGGGATTTCTAGTAAGGAGCGTTACATTGGGGATGGGGTCCTTTTTTATGGCCATCTGAGGCTGTCTGTGAAAAAGCTGAAATTAGAAAAAGGAGCCATTCAAAGAAAAGGATGCATTGGGATTCTTAAGTAACATGAAAAACGCTAGCTAAATAGTTTTTTTTTTCTTTTCTTCTTTCGTGTTTGTTATGCTTCCCGCCACTTTTTGTGCAATGGATAGACCTATGGCTTTTTCAACCAATTATGTTATTTTAGCAATCAAAGAAACAGAAACGAGTCCTTCGTTATACACTGCTCGACATTGAAAATGCAACACCAAGAAGGAGTGGTCAGAAATTGATGAAATTTGGTAAGAAGACAGAGACAGCATGGAACAATAAGTGATATTTATTTCAAAATAAATAAGCAAAATTTAGAGCGAGGACGGCGTCGGCTCAGTAAGAAGTAGGACCGCCGCGGACAGCGATGCACGAAGAAACACGTCTAGGCATGGAGTCAATAAGCCTGCGGATGGTGTCCTGAGGGATGGCACTCCATTCCCTTTCAACCATTTGACACAGTTCGTCCTCTGAACGAGGCAGTGGCAGGTTCTGCAAACGGCGTCCAATCACGTCTCACACATGTTCGATTGCTGACAAGTCAGGAGAGTATGGTGGCCAGGAAAGCATCTGTACACCTCGTAGAGCATGTTGGCTGATTCGAGCACTGTGAGGCCGGGCGTTATCCTGTTGAAAAATTGCATTTGGCAGACCCTAAAGAAAGGGGATTGCCACCGGCCGCAGTACATTATCTACATATCGTTGGGCCGTCATAGTGCCCCGAATACGAACTAGAGGTGATACGGAATTGTATGCAATAGCGCACACAACCATTCTGCCC